>CAHIKZ030002585.1:137500-147500 GCA_903632075.3 Acanthosepion pharaonis
TCACTGAATACATTAATGATTTCTTTTGCAACGTTTTCTTAACATACAATGGACCATAGATTCAAGGAAGATATCCCATGAATTTATCACCTAAATGAGGGGTTCTATATTTAAAAAGAAATATGTTATGAATTAAATGTTATACAAGAATGAAAAAACAAATTTCAAAACGGATGAGGTAAAAATAGAAGCAGCAAACATGCGCACCTACAGAACGATACGGGTAATTTGCTTTTTAAGCCCGGCGCTAAATATGTTATATAATTTTGCCTAATATTCTGATATTATTTGTCAAGTTTGGGATTTTTCAGCAATAGCATTTCGCAAAATTCCCATAACTTTGTGACAAAGTTAGGAATTTGTGATCAGATTGAAATCGGGAAATTCTTGATTTCATCGTTACAGTAACTTTGACAGAATGTCACATATCTCTAAAACAAACACGGCTAGTCTACAAGTTGTTAGTACGTTCTATATTAGCTGTCACACGAATCATATATGTTTTGGTACATGACCCGAAATATTGTTTATCGAACACTGTCGTTGTTTCATATTGGATCGTGTCATTTGACTTGAAGTATTAGTTTGCACGACCTTTTTGAGAGCAATATACCAAAACCAATCTGGAAATGATTCATGCAGAAAATAAGACTGGCATTCTTTTAGCAAGGAGAAATATTATCATAGAATCAAATGGCACAACTCGTAAGTTCTGTATTGACTGCATTCAATACCACAAGTAGGGAAATTTTCCGACTACTTATCTGTGAAGGAGAAAAAAGGGAAATGTATAAGCCATACTTAAAATAATTTGATTCGTTAATACCTAGCATTTAAGGTAATTAGTTCGCTAAGAAACAAAATTTCATTGACACATTTGGAAGAAGAAAATAAATGTATCTAGGTATATCTTGTTGCCTATTCGTTAATTACCGATTAGTTAAATGACAAGATACTAAAATGGTACTCTTGTCATATTCTTTTATCTTTTTTTTGCTATGGCCTGGTTAGTTCAAATCTTTAGGTATTTTCTGTTATCGATTATCAAATATGTGGAATTATCCTATTTCAGAAGTTCGATATGTGTCCGACCTGCTTTGATTTTTTAGGGCCTTTAAAAAAAAAATATACGTAATTTTCAAACTTAACATATTCCTCTCTCCTTCCCAGACCCAATTTTAAAATGCAATCATTTTAGAGTAATTATTAAATTGACAGTATATTTTAATATATATATATATATATATATATATATATATATATATATATATATATATATATGTGTGTGTGTGTGTGTGTGTGTCCGAATTGTTTTGCAAATTGAAATGAAATTATTCAAAATTGTAATGAATTTATGAAGGGATCAACGACATTATTTGTAATCCACATGTGCAGGATTGCCATACTACCAAAATCTCACACGTGAATAATCTATAATTTATCTTTACAAGAGCCATATTATATCACAGATTTAATGCCTTATTTTCAAGCCAATGAAATATTTCCTACAGACGAATCGTCGGAAAACTGTACATGACAAATGTTTGGACTAGCTGCAAACCCCAGTCCCAGCAGTCCATATATTTAGAGCTAAAACAATTCATGCCACTTATAAATGATCGAATCTTCAACTCTTCCTTCGTATTTCAATGGCAAATAAATGTTTCTTGATATCGGTTATTTGTGGAATAGACTCCCGAGAGGATATTGCTCCCGTTACCACAATATTAAACTTTTCACGTCTCAAATCAGCTGTTATCTATCCTCATAAGCTGCATTTAATCTTTACAATTTTTTCAGTAACGCTCTAGTTTGAGCGATTCCTGAGCCTTGTATTGGGTAAAGGTTTAGTGCAACATCCCCCCACCTCACGACATGAGAAAGTTTGTCAGAACGACATATATGGTAAGTACATCGATGTACTAAGCAGTGAATAGATGTGGAATAAGGCCGAAACTGTGGAGCACCTATTGATTACTTTAACGAAACACGCTTGAAATCCTTTTCACCACGGCCGAAGAGTCCAACTTCAGCTATGTATATACATGGCAAATTGTGCGTCGTGGGGATTTCTGCTCATATTTCTGATTGAAGGATCAAAACAGGAATCGACCGAATTTAAAAATTCTAGAACGTAATTGGAGTATATATATATATTAACAAATGCGACATAACATAAAATGTGTGGCCTTCGTCGATTTCTGAAAAATCTTTTATAATTAAAGCATGGCTATACAATTTACGTGACTAGTTGATGGGTCCGACACATGTCAGAGGAAATCAAAACATGACATCCCCAGAGGAAGGACCATAGGAGATAAAATGATTCTGAAGTTTACCCATCATGATTCCCTAATCGAGTCGTACATAAGTAGATTAGATTTGCTTTTCTTCTTCCGTTTTGAGCGAAGCCAGACGAAACCTGTTATTCTATAAGATATTTCTTATTTCATTCCTCTCATCTGATTCGTCCCATTTTTTTCTGTCGAGATTTTATCATTACTTTCTCTTGAGAAAATTGCTGTACTACAACAATATTTGCGACAAAATCTCTACATTCCCAATCATAAGACAATATCTTCGTATGAATATGTCGGAAGTTCTTAAGGTTCCGCGTGTTATTCTTAAAAATCTGTCGACAGATGCGATATAATCGGAGATAGATACTTAATATATAATATAGTATCATATATGTTTTCATGTAAGACGCCTAAATCTACATATATATTATACAACTATGGAGTTACACTACTTGTAATAACAGCATCTGAATAAATAATTTTCCGATATATCGACTTTGCACACAGTTTTTGAAAAAACATCGCCATTTTTGTTGAAATGTGATAGTTTATATGAACCGAGAAATCCGTACAATTCATGTTGAATTTCGTTAAGTTTACATTCACAAAAAAAAACGCTTGCAAAAGCCATGGACAAATTAGAAGTGCAGATTGCACACTCAAATCTTGGTTTACAACTAGCCTAGGAGATGGCAAACTATGAATTCAAAACCGCATTCCTATAAAAAAAAAAAAAGATTGCGGTGCTTACAATGACACTTATCCGGACTGAGGTCGTTTAATCAGTTAATTTTCTATTGAATACGGTAAACAAATTTGGCATAAATAATAATTTACTCGTTATTTTATCATAGATAACATTTTTTATTGACTAATATATATATATATATATATATATATATATATATATATATATATATATATATATATATATGTGTGTGTGTGTGTGTGTGTGTGTGTGTGTTTGTGTATGTAGGATCGTGGTTACCCTGATAAAAATCTAAATGTTCCTACAACCCTCAGACTAAGCAGAGTTACCCGTTTGCTGCGATAAGTAATGATCGATTAATATTTAATGATAGAGTATATATTTATGTAAGAGAGATAATGCAGTGACAATATTGTCGGGTCAAAAGTTATTTCCACCAACATAGATAGGAATGAAATATCAAACAATGATGGACATATAACAATATTTCCTTAATTCAGCTAAACTAAATAGGAAGGATTCAGTGTTTTTTGTTTTGTTTTGTTTGTTTGTTGTTTTTTTTTTTTTGTTTTTTTTTTTGTAAATTTGTGGAGAAAAACGTTCGCACTATGAAGATATAACTCGGCACACGGTCAAATCAAAAAATAGCTTTTTGTTCAATCAAGAGAGATAAGCAATGTCGATCCCGATCAGTACTTATATTGGATACTGTTAGAGATCTACTATAACCCGAAATATGTTTAGCTTAAATAACGCATATAATGCTGATAAGCTTTACAGGGAAAAAAAATATATATATATATATATATATATATATATATATATATATATATATATATATATATATATATATATATATATATATATATATATATATATAATGTATATATATATATATAATGTGTGTGCGTGAAGGTCGATTTTATGTTGTGTACAATTTTATACGTGATTCCCTCAGGACTAAAAATTCCAGAGAAGTAAAAATGAGACATGTCATTTCACTCCGGCACAGTGTTTAAATGAAAGAAAAAATATTTTTCTCTAATTATATATTGTTTTATACAATGCCGTCCATGGATCTATACCCGTATTTCTTTGACACAAACGTGTGATAATACTTCAAGTTATTTCTTATTCATTTAAAGCAATTAAAATAGATGTAAATCAAATATTGACCACCTACGGTCGTTGCCCATCATTTGTAATGAAAAAAGAAAAAAATTTGAATTAAATAATGACAAGATATATTGATATGCTATAGATTCTTATTGAAATACGAGAACCAAATCCAGTTGATGCAATTTTCAAAGAATTCTTCTTCTTTCGTTCCGTTAGTTTCTCTGCGAGTTTCCATGATCATTATTTCCATTCAACAAACTGCTCAGATGCCATTGTCTTACTATGAGTAGAAAAGGTTTCAGTACACTTTGATTTGAGTTAACGATAATGTCAGACGACATAGCCTAATTGTTAAGTAAGACAAAGCTCATACTATACAATGGCTTCTATCTTCAGGAAATGCACAGTGTGACATTGTAATTAAACTTATAGCTCATAATGAACTAATGTCGCTTATTCTACTTGGATAAGTAATAAATATTACAAATGTATTTGTAAGTCCGATCTAATGTTTCATTCATTCTATTCGTGCAAAAATAATTTATTTTATAATGCTAAACCTCTGAATTAATATTTAAGATTGTTTTAATTATATTAAAACTAGTATTTTAAAGTTTCTTTTTTTATGCGATACGTCCTCTCAAGACATGTGTTAGACTGTGTGTCCAGATTTTTCAATACATCGTAGCTCTATGTAACATCAGTCTCATTTGTTCTAACCCTTCCAGTCACTGTTCTGTATTCAAGTTATTTACGTAGGTTAATCAGTGTGTATTTCCGCTTCCTTTGCTTTCAATATGTGCTGAGAATTTACAATTCTCCAATTCCTTCTTCTGATTTCCCTGAATTTGCAAGTCTCTTTCTGGTTGTAAGTATAAGTGTTCTTTATTTAAGGTTAACCTTAAAAATTCCTAGTTGCTCACATGCTCCGTTAATGGCATTATCAACATCATTCTGTTTCCTCATATCGACTTTGAGGGATTTGCTTAGAATTCGTCCCCATATAGGAAGATTTTGGTCGTCACAAAACTAAATTATAATAAAGAGTAATAACCGAACAAACATCTGATTTACGGTATGCGATTATCTCCTGTAGATATTATATATATATATATATTATATATATATATATATATATATATATATATATATATATATATATATATATATATATATATATATATATATATATATATATGAGTTTTCCTACTGCCCGGTCAACACTCCTCCCACTTCTCTTGGACATGAGTAGAGGCTTTACGCCTTGTTTCTTGTTTAGGAAGGTGTTTCCGGTACTCTCACTCCCTCCCTCTCTCTCTCTCTCTCTCTCTCTCACTGGCCTCTGTATCTCCAGTTGCCTTGATCTATCCACTACTCTTCTCCTCATCGTTTCTTCTATCATTCCTATCTGATCTTCACCAAATTTTTTTTAACCCCTTGCGTCCTAGTGGCTCCCGCCTTGCTTGGGGTGAAACGCTTAAAATATATATATATATATATATATATATATATATATATATATATATATATATATATATATATTATTAAATCACATGAAATCATGAGTCTCATCATTCCTTTGTCTGTATTATTTTTCTAGTGTACCCGGGCCATCAAAATTGACGACAAGAAGGATTGTATTATAAGTACAATTTATCATATTCTAAGTAATTTTCGTTTAATCCATATGCAGTTTTGTAATTTAAAATAGTTCTTTGTTGACGTTAATAATTGAAGAGTGTATAATGTATAAAAACCTCAGAAAAGATGTCTGTATTTTATCCACATGAATGTTACATATTTACAACCTATTTTTTTTTTTTTTTTTGGCAAATGTTTCCAAAGCAAAATAACGTAAAGCTGCCCGTCCTTCTACTCGAGGTTTTGTTAAATGTCAAAATTCTGAGTGTCGAGATTCGATACAATTTACTTCTTATGTTCGGCCACAGGGAAGCGCTTCTCTTTGCAGTTCACCGCATCGTCCCTCGCCAACTCGTGGGAAGAGTGAGAGAAAAAGTGGATTTGCTTTGTAGTTTGACAGCGCGTTCGCTTTTTGCATGTGCCTGTGAATGGTGTATTTTGCACTCTGCCCCATCAGTTTATACACACAAAAAATCTGGCTGCCATAAAGGTTTACAAGTCCAGATTGTTGCTTACATAGAGATGGAGGTTGAAGTTCTTTCCGAAATCTATTAGTGCGAATGTGAACTTAACAAACAAGACCGAATTTTAAAGTCAGCTCTCCGATACTGTTTTTTTCTGCGCCGATAATAGTTACACTAACCCAACCTTTGTGTTTGACTTTACGAAGAGTGAATGAGATTCTCATGAACAAATTCCTTAATTAAATATCAAAGTTAAATACATAGATACATTCCCTGAGGAATTCTTCAAGACAATTACCGTAATTTTTTCAGATTTATGTAAAAATCCGTATAAAGAATGAATAAATACGATATGTGTGACATGGTAATAAGAAATGGCTGTTTGTATACTCTATAAATTTTCTTACTTTAAACGTTGATTTTAGTAGGTGTCTATATTTGAGTGCAGGCTCCGTTTAATTTTTAAACATTTTCTTCATTTGCGTCAACTGGTTTGAATATTCGAGAAATCTTTCAAAAGAAAAAATGCGTTCTTCGACAGAATATAAAGGCAGGTACGCTGTTTGAAGTGAAACATTCGTTAGATTCGCGGTGCATTTAACCGACTCAACCACAACGAGGAGCGTCCATTAGACAAGCCTGATTACTGTTGTTCGTAATTATATTGTTGAATGTTTACCTCTGCTCATTTTCAAGCCTGAAAGGTAAACTAAAGAAATTTAATTAAAGTAATTATTATTTAGTAATCTGACATATATTATCTATTTAATAGTTACTTCTAGTGGATACCCATATTTGAGCAGGCGTTCATTTTACTTTTTTAAATAGTACATTTATTTTCCTATACAGGTCTGATTGTACGAGGGCGAAATTTTCTTTAATAAGACTTCCGAATATTCAGGCCACTAGACGAAAAAAAAAAATAGATAAGTGCTCTGCAGACTTCGGAGTCGAAAAAGCCGCTAAAATAAAACGAAAAATATAGCAGTGCCACAGTACAACTTAGTTATCACGGACACCGACTTCCATTGTCGCCTGTGCTGGAGTCCCGCTGCTTCCAGACTTTGATTGAGTAGCGACCTCCTATCCCAATATGTAATTCAAAACAATGTTTTCTTCGAACAGAAAAGAACCATAAATTTAAATAATGTGGTTCATATAAATCTGTCACGCAGCCTCATCTCCCCTAATTTTTTATAAGATATTACGTAGCTCTAGAATTACAGGTAGTGTTACTGAAATCATTTAACCGAAGATGCTTCGTGATATTATGGCAACAACATTTCTTTTCTGTAATTAGTCAGAACATGTTACTAATTAGATTAGTATGTCTCCTGTTTCAAGCTTGGTTTCTTGAATAATATTTTTACATTTAGTGATACAAAAGAAGCATTAATAACAGCATAGCATTAAAAGTAGCATGCAATAATAGGGCTAATTGTATTGATAAAAATCCAAGATTACTCATGTAAAAATATAGCCTAGATGAAAATAAGATCTAAAAATTACTTACAGTACAGTTAAAAATTTGGTTAATAAAAACAAAAGCTGACTTCTCCTAATTACATTTGTTCATCGATATGAAAGCTGATTTTGTTTTCGCCAAGTAAGATGGCACTAAAATACAAACAGTAATTAGTACCATATTTTAAAACCTGTAGCAATTAGCGTAAAATAACATTAGCTATAATTGAAGCTACTTTCAACGTCTGCAATAATATGAACAGTAAATACGAATTAAAAACAAACTTGTGTCATTACAAAATACTTTATTGTGGCTTACCTTTACTTGCTCTTCTCGGATGATAATGCACTTCGAGTAGTTGGCCACGTGACAAAAAACATCCAGTCAGTGTAACCCAAACTTTATAGTTAACAGTTTTCACGGAGACGCTCTGTAGAGATGCTTTACAGACATATGGGTAAAGCACAAACAATAGCATGAAGTGCTGGACTATTGAGTGAAGACTGTTTTTGTAACATCTACTAGCTTTCCTTTTCATGGTTAGAGAGAAGGCACTTAACATATTTATACACCTAGTGACCATGTGCCTTTTCTAGAAATTAAACAGCTACATTATTCCGATTTTCCCCTAGCACTGTTTTTTTTTATTATTCTTTTCAATATTTCGACAAATGTCTATCCCGACAGCAGACACAACCTTGGTTGTCATATATATTGGTAACCGCAAACTCTATTAAAATAAAAAATCTGTATTAATATCTGTATAAAAAATTAGCTTATAGATTTGAAACAGGGCTTCATACACCAGAGTACATTCTCAAGCTTCTCTCTCTCTCTCTCTCTCTCTCTCTCTCGATATGTCGCCTATTTTTATTATTAGAATTTCAAGATATTTTTATCCAGCTTTCAGACAAAAAGAGATAATTTGCTTCCTTAATGTGACACACCTCTCATATCTATCTCCGAATGTTCACAGTTTTTGACCATGTTTCTACTAGCATATAAAAGTTAAGATTGTTGCACGATTTACGGCAAGAATTCAAAATGAAAGCTCATATACAGTATCGAGTGTGTGACCTCTCATCCTCTCGTAAAAACACTCAAAGGGCCTAGCTATTTGAATAGAATTTCTCAACAAATAATCAGCTTTTAAATTCACTTTAACTCTCCGTTACAGTTACCAAGACCTCTTTGTACGTATATAAGTGATCCTACTTTCAGTTGATTTCATACAGTATGCTGTCTAAAGGAGAAACTATCTACTGTAATTTCCGCCCTGTAAGTTGCAAACGTTGTTTTGGTCGAACACGCCATGTTTTTTATTCATTTTCTCAAAAGATTGCACCTACACAGTCGGGCAGGTTGAAAGCGGAAGAAGGTGGAAAAACGTTTGAAAATTCCTTGATGCAATTATTCTAACAGACGCTCTCTTCTTTAATCAGGTTAGCTGAAATGACTGGAACACATATTGAGGAAAGACATCTTGGATTATTTAACACTCACTTCAGATATTGAAGTCAAGAGAAGAAAGGTGAAACAAAATGTAACCTATACTAAGTGGCCGAATAAATAATTACACAAATACAGACAAAGGAAGATGAGAGAGAGAGAGAGAGAGAAAGAGAGAGAGAGAGTCAAAAGTTATTAACTAAAACAGGAGAATGATATCGAGAACCATGATTGACTACAAACTGAAGGGACATGATATGTAAAACAAAACAAATGTGATTTTGCTTAAGATTCGCTTCTATGTTTCCAAGATTAACATCCAACACATTCACATTATACACGCTCTTGATTGGTATCTGTATTTTATAACTTCAAATGATTGGGATATTCAAGGTTTGCCTGGTCTGAATATGAATGTATCTGTTTTTTTTTAAACAGTGAAATATTATAACTATATATATATATAATTGTAATTTATTGTTGTCCTCATGATAGGCTCAGAAGAATTTTTTATCCATGAGTTTCAATAACTTACAGTATTACCGTGTTAAATCATCTATATACTATTCGTAATTTTCAAAAGTGGGCCAATAATCTTTTAGATTGATAATGAGTAGCACTATTTTAAATGGTATTATGTTGGGTACGCTTATTATTGAACACCTGATTGAGATTGTAGTACATACTGTTAGAAATGAATATTTCTTCAGGATCTCAAGGGTTTCTGTTTAATAGCTAGTGGTTGTTTTCTGTTGAGAAATCCTGTCTCTTAAGAAGCATCTGATTTGACCGATGAGAAGGTGAGTTTAAATGAGTGGATGTGAGATTTAGGGTGTCAAAACAAGTCCGCTGT
>CAHIKZ030002585.1:152500-197500 GCA_903632075.3 Acanthosepion pharaonis
TTCAAAAGCAGCTCCTGTATGAGTATTATTTTCGAAGTGCGCAGTTTCTTTCGCCATCAGATCAATCACCACGGTTGACCGTGTGCCGATGCGATTCATGGGGCTCCAGCACTTTTTATTTACAGTTTTCACGAGGCATCGCCTCATGAAAGAGAGATATGGAGGAGATAAACAGTTCCATAGCCATAGTATTCCCCCGACTTCAATAGTTTTGAATTTTATCATAGGATCCATCTAAAAGATTTGGTTTATGTAGGAGACATTCATAATGCAGAAACGCTTCATCAACATTTTTTGAGTGTTAGCAAAGCCGTTCGGCACTGCGTGCGCTTATTTGAAAGGGTCGGGCAGCCAATGATCAGAAGGGTACTTGAGAGCGTAGAAGTAAGCGAGGGCATTTTGAAATATCTAATGAGTTGTGTGATGGAATTAAAAAAAAAAACTTCTTGACTTATGTTTATATGGACATCTTGCTTTGCGTTGATGTCTGAAACCTGCCCCAAATGTTTGTACATTTATATATATATACGTCCACTAGATAAAGCGTCGTCAAAATTTCGCAAATATGAAAATAAAATTAACATCTCAGTATGTCATTTATATTTGTTAACATTACTGAAAAATATTTCGAAATACTAAAGATTAAATAAGTTCAATAAAATTGTCATTGTCTTCAACTCCGGCCTCCGGACGACTTCGAAATCTCATGCAACACTTCTGGAGTGTCTCCTTGTTTAAGTTGGTGAATAATGTCATAATCCTTCCCTTCAGTTCATCTTTGACGTTACATGGCATATGTTCATCTCTGGCTGAACTGAGTCCCATATATAATAATTAAGACGTTGCATTCTGGGGAGCTAGGTGGTCAGATGTTAGGGTTGATGGGGTAACTGAAATTTCTGAAATCCATGATTGGTTATTCCTGTGTGTGCGGCAGGGGTCAGACATATGTTCTTCCAGCAGTGAACCACTTACACAGAGCAGCAATAACTTCTTAAGACTGTTGATTAGGCCTCAGTTTTGAGTCTGATGCTGTGACCAACAAATTCCGGAGTTTTTCTTATTAGAAAGTGATATTCCTAACTGCCGTACATAGAGATCACATTGCGACTAATCCAACTCATTACAAACCTTCTGCACCGTCCTTAATTTGACACAAAAAAATGAATTGTTAGTATTGGAGATTACGACGCGAATGCGAAGCAGTACGGCATGTCGCTAGCAAATTTTAGGAGAGTGAAATGAGAGATTGTGCTCTAATTCGCAGAGACAATGCCAACTAACCCTAATTACTGTGCGTCCGACAAAATTAATATAAAAAAACACGCATGCGAGAAAAAAAATACATTGGCATTCACATAATTTACCCATCGTGCCATATATATATATATATATATATATATATATATATATATATAAGCAAATATATGGATATAGATCCGACAGTATGAAGTTTGTTTTTTCCGTATATATTTTTCTTCATATATATGCATATATACATCGTGAAACCCAGGGTTACAAACTCATGTCCATACAATTGAATGTATATATATATATATGAATCTCTGTGTGTGTATATATATATATATATATATATGTATATACACATGTGTATATATATATATATATATATACATGTGTGTATATATATATATATATATATATACATATACATCTATATATATATACATATATAAACATACATCTATAAATACATATATATATATATATATATATATATATATATACATACATACATTTATACATATATAATAGAAGCGTTGCCTTTGCTTGATTCAAAAATCGTACGACTCGTACAGCAGACGCTATCACTTGACTTAAAAAATTGTTGCCCTTCCTTGCATTTACGATAGCGCCCTTTGCCGTGCTGATGTTGATACATGCCTTATTCCTGCCTATCTCCTCACACTGCGAATTTTTCTAAGCTTTATACTAAACATCAAATCTGTTACGAAAAAAGAACTAAACAAAATGAAGACAAAACCACCAGCTTTAAAAAAAGGACTCGTAACTGCAAAAAACGAATGAAAAAAGAATATTAGCACAAAATGCTTTTTCACACCAACCCAGTTCTGCGGAATCAGAATCAACGTTCAGTTAATGCAAGCGAATGAGCAAAGTGCCATGCAGATTTAAATTTTTCCCATTGTGACGAATGCAGGTATCGACTTTTTTTTTGCATGCTAGTATGATAGTTAACATTCGTGTCAGTCAGATGGCTCTCACGCTGGCCAATAGGATCATACTGCCTATTAGTGGCGTCAGGCTAAATACACTCACTCTGGCCCGTAGAAAATGGCCGCTAACTAGATGAAAAATGTCGTAGAAACATGAAAAATCGATTATTTGCACTATCGATGGGAGTTGGGTAATGCAAGGTCGGTCATGGCATTGTTGCTAACGTGGAGCATGTGCATGTAAATTTTGGTTCAGATCCGTCGAAAATTGCGGCCCTTTTTTCGTTACACACACACACAAAATCAAACACATCCTGCCTTTTATATAAATATTCATTGAATATATATATATATATTTATATATATATATATATATATATATATATATATATATATATATATATATATATATATATATATATATATATATATAAATATATATATATATATATATATATATATATATATATATATATATATATATATATATATATATATATATTGAATACATACACAATAAACACATATACGTGTATATAATATATATATATATATATATATATATATACATATATACTCATATACGTTATACATATACAGAATATATAGATATATACATATACATATACATAGATAAATACACATAAATATATATATATATATACTTATATGCATTCATATATATATAAATATGCGTATATATATATATATATATATATATATATATATATATATATATATATATATATATATATACTACAAATTGGAATTGTTCAAATCATATAAATTAGATAATTGCATCCCACAAATTGGTTTATAATAAACTACTACCAACTTTTTTTTATTTTTTTTCATGGCTTTCAAATCATCTTGACACCATTTGATGTAAAACTCAATGAAATGAACATGGTTTTATTCAGGTAGAAATCGAACAGTTTAAAATCATTTTGTGTCAGTCCCACCATGTCTTCCATCCTGAGCAATCGTGTGACGAATAATGGTACCAGCATTTATACTCTGGCTTACACTTTCATTGTCCTTTCAAGAATCATCGAAATGAGGTCGAATAATTCTACAAAGAAGAAACAGAGAGGAAACCTGGATGGAATTATATGAACCGCAAGATGGATCTTCATTTCAAATTAGAGATAAATATATTCGTATTTTTTCTAAGTAGAGTCCAATAGTTTACAAAATATCTAATATTTATATATTTAATCGTTTATCTTCTTAAAAATTCCTTAATGAATAATGTTTCACGGTCTAATGAACGCTAAATTATAACTGTCAGCCGTTACAATTAAACGCAAAAAAAAATTCATTAATCAATATCTACACATTTGTGTATATATGCTTTCGTTTCTACCTTACCTGTTGCACTGCTTACGATGATCTCAGAAAAAGGTGGAAAGTACTTAGTAAGTAAAAGTGATACTCGTTATGACAGTTCTTTTCTTGCCTCATCTAATTCTAATATACGTAAAAAAACCGTCAATGGGAAAAGATTATGATAAAAATAAGCAGGCATAATGTTTGAATTTGTTCAATCAGACACACACACACACACACACACACACACACACACACACACATATATATATATATATATATATATATATATATATATATATTCATGAATTATTCATACAAAAAACAAATACAATGGTTAATGATTTAATTGGCGAGAAATCCATCGTCGCGAACAATTCAAATAATATACAAAAACCCCGAAACTGTTTATGAATGAAAAGATCCTTGTTTCTATAAATTTCTGTTGCATGAGTTCTTATTATTTTTACAAGCTTTCGTCTGTTCCTACAGACATCATCAGGTATGGAATAGATTTTGTTCTTGTTTTTACTCTCAGTAATAAGAGGACAACGAAAATAGATGTACTGTTGTAATCCGAAAAATGCTATTAGAAATGAGTTATTGTTTTTGGAGCGTGCTATCGCAACGCTGAGTTTGAATTTAAATTTTACAATTGTGCGTTCTTATACAAATATGGTGATAAGTGAATTCTTTTTTACTGGTAAACTTTCTGTCAAAGTGGCATGAACTTTATTGTTCAATAATTACAGTAATGTCGCACTTATTATCCAAAAGTTGCATTTGGATCAGTTATTTTAATTTCAATAAAGGTGCAATTAATTTACGAATTCATGAATTATTCATACAAAAAACAAATACAAAGGTTAATGATTTAATTGGCGAGAAATCCATCGTCGTGAACAATTCAAATAATATACAAAAACCCCGAACATGTTTATGAATGAAAAGATCCTTGTTTCTATAAATTTCTGTTGGATGAGTTGTTATTATTTTTACAAGCTTTCGTCTGTTCCTACAGACATCATCAGGTATGGAATAGATTTTGTTCTTGTTTTTTCTCTCCGTAATAAAGGACAACTAAAAATATATATATATATATATATATATATATATATATATATATATATATACGCAAAATTAATTACTATGGAAAATTATTTGGGGCAATTATTTTGATAAGTGGCATAAGTAAGAGTTAATTTGTATTCACATATCTGCCACCTTCGGAAAGAGGTCTAAAGTAAGAGGGCCGAGGTGTCCATTTGAAAGCGAAAGATGGGATTCATGTACCCTGTTTGTTACCTTTCATTCGAAAGTAAATTAATGAGTTATCAATTAGGGTGCTGCTGGAAGGTACTAGTAAAAAAAAGTAGTTCTCACCACCCATTGTATATTTAGTGATAATTGGTACAACGTAGTGGTCATTGCGGTCCCGCAACGGCTAACAACTGCCAAATTTGCTATAATTCAGCAATATTTCCTTAATGCTGGCAACAAAGTCATTCAATAAGTTCATATATATTGCGATATTTAACACAACAAGAAAAAATCTATTTTTACCAGATATCTAACTATATATTTTGTAAAGGATGGAAACAGTATAACTTTTGTATATTGCTTTAAAGAAAGCCGAAGGAACAAACATAGCGACGCAAATGAATAGGCACACAACGTAAAAACGATAGTGTTCAACAGCCACCCTTATGAAGCTCATACCCACTGACATATGGTATCGAGATATGATATAATAGGCTATATTGGCATGTAGGCATATCAGAGAAATTTAAAATTTAAAGACAGATCGCCTCCGTATGTTTTAGCATTTCAATGTAAGGTGTAACTAATGTTCTATTTTCATGTATCCGCAGATCTGTTTTGTAAATAGGTATTACTCTGAAGAACGCATCGGAACCAACTGTGTTAGTTTTTTTTTTCGTTCAGGTATCCATATAATTTATTAAGTATACATTAAAAAACGCTATGGAACACGTGAAAACTTCAAAGGAGGTAATATATAGTAATGTACAAATGGCTTCTAAAAAAGTAACAGAGAGCGAGAAAGAGAGAGAGAGAAACAAACGCCCCTATATATATATATATATATATATATATATATATATATATATATATATATATCCCTGATGATACACTTAGGTGAAACCTGAGTAGATTTGTCTAACTCACTTATCTAGGACAGCTCTACGGTTGTATTGAGCTCTTTAGTTAGTTGTTTACTCGTGTCGGGTTTTTTTCTTTGGGCTTTAAACCTCTATCTGTGCGATTTTTTTTCGACAGACTTTCATGCTTCTAGCTTGTTCTCGCAAATCATCATATTTTCCCAACTTACGCTGATGTGCCCAGTCAAAATTTTTATTCAAAAGAGTTTGTTAATTCAACAAAGTAATCTCTCATCTTAATGGAACAAATGACAGACAATATGCGGACGCTGGGACGTTAACGTTATTTCGGTTAGAAATTTCGTGTTTATTTAATTCCTTTGCATTTAGCAGGCAGCATTTGGAACATCACATCCTTTTTTTTTCCTATTTATTTTAAAAAAAATGATAAGTACATTTTTTAGAGGGTATGTATAAGGATAAAGAAAAAATACCGTCCTTGCGTATGACGATAAACTGCATCCGCGTCCTGGGTAAGACGATAAACTACGTCCAGCAGTAAGGCCTCTGATCAGGAGGTTTTGAGGAGCATGGAAGCACCTCTGAATTGCTGGTTTTCCTAGCTCTACCCAGATACGGGGAAGTTGACACTTCAACCTGACACCTCAAATAGTTGACCCCTCAACCTGACTCAAAACACTATGAAAGTGTAAAATTAGATTTTAATACCAGAAATACATTGAAAAGTAATTAGTATCAGCAATAAATATTTGAAAAAAGAAAATATTACCAGAAATAAAAAAAAAAAAAAATATTGTCAGCGATAGATAACCCACTGTGGTTTATATGCCACAAAACAAAACAAACTATACATTTAAAAAATAAGGAAATTTTATCGGCATTAAATAACCCATTATGTTTGATATATCGTAAAACAAAGCAAACCAAATCAAAGAAAAATAGGGGAGACAAAATTGTGACAGTAAAATAATAGTGTTTGTTGATATCAGTTTATTGAAAGATTGTTGAGGTGTTAAAATGATGGCTCGACCCGAAACTTATTTTTTTAATCGACAACAATGGTCAGGGGTTTAGTCACAAGATTTCCAAGTCTCCTAATCGTGAGTGGTGGAGAAGGAAATTTGAGAATAGGAGAAAAAAATTGAAGTGATGCTCCACGTGTAGCCTGTTTACAAACAAAAATTGTTGATAACCATTTTTGTTCTCACGAAACGAAGTTGCATCTTTGTCGGGAATAAATTGGTTTTGTCTATATGAAAAAAAAGAAATATAATTATTGCTCTACTAACGGTATTGAGCCCTCTTTTGTATTAATGCTGCGAACGTTAGAATTTATACAGTATTTATATATTACATTCGGAGATATATATATATATATATATATGTGTGTGTGTAGTGGTGTCTTTTTGCGTGTGTAAGTTTTTGAGTGTACCTCCATAGAAAATAAGAAACAAAGATCTATATGTTTCATTGATCACCAGCGTCAGCTGGCAATCTGATTAAATTCACCCAAATAAAAATATTTTTTTACTTAAAAAAAGGGTTTTCTTAATGAGTAAGATAACATCTTTATATATCAATGGAAACACATAAAAAAAGAGGATTTAGAAAAATATTCGTGCCCCCTTCACGCTTTAATTAATCTCAATGTTTTCCCTGTCTACTGTCCTTGTTCAGATTAACAAGAAAGGAAGCAATTAATCGGGGTTGACTGAATCAATATACAAACACGAACTTAATCTTTTCTGTCCAATGTAAAGGCGATGTCTTTCAATTCCGGCGCAAGCATCCATATTAAGAGATTAGCAATAGAGAAGAAGAAATTTATAAACAGGTTTTAGCCGCAAGCCAACGGCGTGAATACTACGCGCAATTACTTGACCCTTCGATCAATCTGATCCAGCGACGTCGTCTTATCTCCGTGTTTGTATTACCTGACCAACAGCTGCGTGTGCCTGTCTTTCTTGATTACTTCAACTTAGCTGAGAGGCTTGGCCGTATTATGCTCATACCAGTTACATTTTAAGTATGAAGAATTGATTTATGGGCTGATCTCAATCAGAAAATGCAAGACTGTTGTTTCGAATGTGAGGTTCTCAAGCAAACGTTATTTATTGATTGGCCCCATACGCGCTCCACACTCACAAACGAACACGCTTTTAACACAAAAAACACACACAGATATAAAAAAAAATATAAAAAAATATCGAGAGTATATTTATTCTTTGTGGTATTTTTAAGATACACAAATGATAAAATCCGAATAACTCTTTTTATGTACTCAATCCCACATACGTTAATCTCGAGGCTATACTAGCTTTACATTGTGCATTCCTTTGCGTTGTTACGGTTAGTAAAAGTTTCGCTAGATCCATTACGACTGTGTAACGAGTTCGTTCCTCACTGAATGTTCCTTATTTTCGTGCTTGTGCCACACGTGTTTTATTTTTCTCTACTCGATAGCTTGTGCAATGGATAGCGGCCCGCAAGTAGAAGAAAACAGATTTCGAATTCCAGTTGGATTTAATACAAACCTTATGTGGAAGTAACTTTGAATATAGCATCAATCCATCTTCACTTACTGATGTGGGGCCAAAGTTGGGACCACAGAAGGAAAACACGGAACACAGATTAGATGTAAGAAAGATATATTAAACAAAAGGTTACAGAGATAGTGTAAGCGGAGCTTACTATATGTTAGTGTCCAACACTGGTAGTCCTACTAGATTCTCACTGTCACTCTGTGTCACTCTCTTGAGTGCTATGTCGCCTACTTTATATAGGCCTGGAAGAGTAGATTGTGTAGGTAGTTTCCGGTCTCACAATACATACATATTTCGTTTTTTATCTGGGAAAATCATTATTATTATTATTTTAAATCCTTATTGTATTATTGACTCGCATGAAAAATTTTATTCCTTCTATCCAAAATGTTTTGTCTTTCAAATCCGCAAACATTGTTGATAGGCCATAAAAATCTAATCATTAATCGGTGTTTCCGTACTGTCTTTTTTAGTGTGTTTAATTCAAGTATTTATGAATGATTAGATTAATTTCAATATATTTTGCTTCAAATTTGAAAAGAAATCTTCCACGTATCTTAATATATAAATTATTTTCAGAAATCCTTATATATTACATATTTTAGACTGACTCTGTTACATTCAGCATTATTTTGGTATATTTTAAACGCAATCTTAGAGGAATATATATATATATATTATTCTCACAGCTAGATTTCCTACCGAATACGCCAAATGTAGTTGGATTTTTTAACAGATTTGAGAAAATTCTAAATACCGAATAGTCAGTTTACAGAAAAGCACATAAGATAACGTTAAACTATTATCTAGATTACTACCTAAAAAAGAAAAATGTCAGACTTTATACATAGACTATTTCATGTTTAAGAGAAATGACGGTTTGTTCTAAGAGAGCGCTGAATATCTCGTCCTAAATTAATATTTGTGTTAGATGGATTTCAAAATGAATTCCAGATTAAGAATTGATTTGGCACCATAAAGTTTAAATGACCGATGTGAAAAAATAATATTTTTCCCGGTAAAAGTATTGACTCTTACATTTCCTGAATCAAAACACTGAAGCTTAAAATGATACACTTAAAGAAATTATGACTCAACACTTCAATAGTGGATTTCTGAAAATTTCACAATTTACAATATATTTTCGAAAAAAATAATATATGTGCGATGTAAAATAAGGTAAATATTTTAAACATATATTTTTTCAACAAATGTGCATATAAAATGAAAGCAAATGTCCAAACATAACAGAAGGTTTTCGGGTCATTATTAAGAGAAAAAAACCGAAGTAAATTTTTCATAATTAAATTATATTTTAATCCTTTTAAGAAACTTCAAAACGGTGGTTATTTTTTGTCTTAAAGACGTGTGACCATAAATCAGGAAAGGGAAATTTAAGCATCATTTTCGGTGAAAAATACATTGAGATGGAAATTGCTGCAAATATAAAATAATTCTCGTAATTTAATGAGACTCTTGTGACTTATTCACCAAAGAATTAAATTATTTTTAAAAAAATTTCCATCACTTACACCCCAAACTAATATAATTATAGGAAATTTCCAGAATTTCTTTATTGAATGTCTTAATGTTTAAATTACTCGCAATGATATGCGATGGAGAATTTATATCGTCAATTTTTCTTTAGTCAAACAGTACTCGAATTTGCCGAAAATCTGAAAGGAATCGTAAAATAAAATATGCAATAAACGAAAACATGTTTTAATTCGAAAATATTTTAAAAGTTTTTTGAATGACATATATTAAGGGTACAATTAACATAAGGAAATATATTTCGATAAATAATTTTTTTACAATCATTTTTTACATTTTTGAAAAAAAAATTTATTAATAATGTTATATTTTTAATATTCTAAAATTCTGTAGCAAAATGTGTTGGGTGGATGATATAATTATTAATTAAAACCTATATTTACTAATAATATACTGAAAAAAATTATGTGCTGATTTTTGTAAATACTTACTCCCATACCCGATATTATAAAAAAATAATATATATATATATATATATATTGCTTAATGTAACTGCCAAAAAGTATATTTTATTTCTGAAAGTTTTTTTTAATAAATGGAATTATATTGTTATGTGATAAATATAAGTATGGCTAAAATCCGATATATTTTCTTCTTTGCATGAAAAAAAAATGATTCCAATCAATTTAAAACCGTTTAAAATACACCAAAATATTTTGCTTCTTTGAAATTTAAAATTTAATATATTACCTTGAAATTAATAATAAACTAAAATCTTAACGACAGATTCTTCCTTTTTTTAAAGTCATTTTAAACCATTATGTATCGTTGCCTAGTAGGGACATATATTCATGTGATGGGATGATTCTCAATAACCCCGTTTTCGCAATGTTAGGTAAGGCATAGAGGTAATTTCTGGTTAATCCTCTTTATTAATTCCAAAAAAAATTGAGGCAAATGAAATGGTTTCACGCGAAGCATACATAAAAATAACCTCAACTAGCGTTTAGAAGTAGTATTTCATTTCATATTCGGTACAGAAAAAATCATATTTTCTCATAGAGTTACAGAGAGTTGTAAAGCATCTAAATTTGAGAATAATAAACGAAGGAAATAATTTTTTCCAAACAAATTTAGCACACCAACTCTAGAGTTTCGTACACGAATCCTTTTGTAACTATTCAGTCACTCATCAGGAGGATTATGCAATATATTTGCATGGTTTAGATTTACGGATTATCAACCTCCATCGGTTAATTAATATCAAAATCTTAATATTATGTATGCAATATTACGCTTTCACCTAGACATATTTTGTACATAAATTTAAGCTATCACGATAAAGGTATGTTTTATAGATATATATTTTGAACACTTTGAAATTTATTCTTGGTAATTTAAAAGATAAATATGTATTTTTGTATTTATTATCATTGTCTATAAAAAAATATTTTGTAGCTTATTTTATTATAATGATGTAGTGTTGATTTACGTTATGTGTTTATTCTTTGTCTATAACGGGACCCTACCATGTGCTACCACGCTGGGTCAGGGTGGACCTGTGAACAACAGCAATTACGAAGTAGTTTCAAGCTACGCAAAAGCTCTCAATCATAATCTTAGTGCCGGATGACGTTCATCGTTTTACCAATACAAATCAGCAATATATATATATATATATATATATATATATATATATATATATATATATATATATCAGAAACAGATTGAATTCAACATTTTATTTATTGTTTTAAACGTTATCTTTTTAAAATGTATACACATATATGAGTAGATACTCATTTTTTTTTATCTGTTAATGAGATCATTTATTTATTTACAGATACTCCCCTGAAAATTCGAAATTCTTGTTAGAAAAATGTTCGTGCTTTTCTTGAGATATTGTGATACATAATAATATATATACTAACTCCGCATTAAAAAAAAAAGAATAAAAAAATCTAGCACAAACACGGTCAGTCTCAACTCTAACAGTGAATGCCATATTACAAAACACCGATTATACAAAATTTAATAAACTGTGTAAAAGCTAACTCCCCCGAGAAAAAATAGTAGACAGAATGAAAACACATTTTCCTTTAATTCATACACACGTTAGAACAACAAGTCATTACTATATCCCCTTGCAAGCAAATAATATAATAATATACATTTATAAGAGTTATTTCAGTCCGGCAACTAACAGAGATTTTCAGTATCAGTTCATAAATGCTTCATTTATTTCTCACTTCTCTTGTACGGTTTCCCAATTGCAAGTAGTCTACATAATTCAGACTTCTTTAACTTATATATGTGTGTGTGTGTGTGTGTGTGTGTGTGTGTGTGTGTGTGTATAATTAATTAAAAAAAGTCAAACACTTATAAACAAAATGATAACATTTTGATTTTGTTTCTAAATATTGGAGACATTTTTAGAGCTCTCATGAAATAAAAGATTATTGATTATGGGATTTTAAGTGTTTGATTCTCTTTAATGAATAATAATGTTGTTCTGTCTTTTGACACAGGGCTATACCTGGATCTTCATCCTCCTGAACATTCCATACGGATTACCATATTGTATAATTACTCTCTCTCTCTCTCTACACACACACACACACACAAACACACACACACACACACATATATATATATATATATATATATATATATATATATATATATATATATATATATATATATATACGTGTGTTTGTATGTGTGACTGTGTGCGCGCGTCTATGTTTCTACATATCTGCAACATTCATATTTGTAAGACATATTACGTACACGCGTTTCTTTCTGTCTTATGATCATTATTATATGATAAAACGTTTACAGCTGACAGGTTGAAACCCTTTCTTCTCGAAAACAGTAGAGAATGGAAGAAAACATCAAATATAGGCGGCCTTTCCGTTTTTTTAGACTTACACATAATAATAATAATAATAATAAATCTATGTTTTCGGTTAAAACACATAAAGATAAAAATGGAAAAACAATATATGTTTTTTTTTGTGCTGTTTGTTTCTACAGTCTTTTTATTTTTTCCGGTGATCTATGTTGAAATAATTGTGGATATTTGTGTATTTAAAGGATGCGGTCTACAAAACAGTGTCAGAAATATTATTCCTACATGAATAGATGTGATTAGTCATTCAAACGGACATTGATCTTTTAAACTAAGTACATGTTGAATCAACTGTGCTTATTATCACCACGTAAGATGAAAGAACATTGAGGTGATTATAGGCGCCGAGAGTAGGCGCCATGGGCAGATATCAGCTTGGAGTTGCTTGAGGAAACTTAACCAGAAAATAATTGTTCTATCTGCTAAGCATACAGAAAATACAGGGGGTTAACGAAACAAGACAGCCAAACGATCTAACAAAAGCCCGTATATCCATCATACCAAATAACTTATTCTGCTTGTCCCTCCCTTAGTACGACAGTTATGCCCTGTTAATACCTAATAAATAATGAACTATTCCGTATTTTGATCGCGTGCAAATAGAGAAAACACATCAGAAGCGCTAACTGATTTCATTAAGAAAATGAATGAAATTAAGATAGTGTTTAATGTCTGTTTCCGTGAAATGGAAAAAGTTGTCAGCTTCAAATCCTTCCATTTGTACCACCTTCATTTTGAAGATGAAGAACATTTATATTGATTTTCAAAGCGTAACTTCGATGTGGCACAAGGACGAAATTACCTGTGAGGATCGAACTCATAATTCAGTTGTAATAGATCTAACAAGACAAGTTTGCTAACCATTACGCCACCTCGAAACAACCGACCGCATTCATATTTATTATTTCTATGACAATATTTTCTTAAAGTTGTTAATTTCTGATGTTTAACAATGTGATAAGGGAATTTCGACGGATATTTTATTATCGTAGAACTCGCCATGAGTTTATTAAATCATTAAATTTAAAATGTATATTCATCAAAAAATTCAATAGGAAATCCGGGAAATTTTCACGTGTATTTCTAATGATATATTATCATGCAAGATAATCTATAATCTAGACAGATCGCGATTATACTTTAATGACATAATCGATAAGATAGTTTAACAATTATACTTTCAGCGTACATGTAAATATAAAATTGTATTATTATCTACTGCATGTAACGAGCTCTTTCTGTAATTGCCATATCACGAACAGAAATAAAAAAAAATACTACAAAATTGCCATTAAATCTAATCGTTAAGGTAATAGTAAACATTATGGGATTGTTGAAACTTGTAAAGGAAACAATATTCCCAATTGAAATTTAGAAGCCATTTGTTATTTGTAGGCATGTTTTCATCATACTTCTTCTATGTGCTGCATCCCTTCAGGACATAAGCGATTGTAGCTCTCCACGTCTTTTTATCTCCTGTAGCTCATACGAGTTTTCTCCCTTTGATCCCTTCACACAAGTACGTCAGTTAAGTCTCTCACTGCTTGTCGTTATCCTTCTGGCCGACAATATATCCTGTGATGGTTAATTCTCAATGTCATCCTTCCTGTTTATATGGCCAGAGAGTTTCAGCCGTCTTTTCCCATTTCTGAGTATAAGTGTTCTTTTTTGTCGCTAATTTAAGATTTTTTTTTATTTCTCGCCCTGGCCAAGGTATTATTAGTACAACCGTATTTCTACTATCTCTAGTTTTTGTTTTGTCATCCGTGGGGTGATTGTCTAACATTCATACTATATAAAAGGAGGAATGATATCAACTTGTAATCTAGCAATCTTTTTTTTTTCTGACATCTTGCTTCGTTTTCTCAAAATCTTGCTTAGTAGTGTGAATCGTTTTTTTGCTAGTTCAATGCATGTTCCGATCTTAGTGTTCCATTTTTAATCCTCTATCAAAATCCTTTCCAGATATTTGGTCTTCTTCAACAGTTTGATGAATATATGACAAATTCGGAACTCACTTTATGAGCATTTGTCTCTTACTAATTAACACATTTTCTGTCTTTTTATAGTCGATGGTTACTCCCACATTACAGCTTTTTTTTCACCACCCTTCCTAGGAGAAACAATTAATCAGTATTTATCCAGTGTTTATACCACTTTAAATTGTAGATTTATTTTTCACCATTAAATTTATTATTAAAGATGAAGCGTTATAGAAATGAATTACCACAGCAAATTAGGTTAACAAATCTGGGTTGGATTTATACAGTCGACACTGTCCAGCCTTGACTGACTTAAAAAATGGTTTACGCGGGCGATTAATTGTTTTCAAGTCTAGCTATATTACTATGTTCCAAGAATTACAGTGAGGATATGCTATGCCATATTCACAGAATTGGATCATCCTTATACACATAGTATTTTATTGGTAATTAGAAATTTCCACATTAAGATCATCTGTCTATATTTCTGAGACGACGTGTTATAACATTTTAATGTATTTACATCATTCGGACTGTTGTTCTCATCTTTACCGCAATATTCCATATGTTTTGGAACTTGTGTTCTCTGGGATTCTACAGCTTATATATTTTGGAATCTAAGTTGCTAAATTGAATAAACCGAAAGTGATATATCCAAAAAGGGCGTGGCACATGGAATTACAACAATCTACCCTAATATTTGTTATTACAAGGATCCACATGAATTATATAACAACAGGTCTATTACCTGTACTATATATATATATATATATATATATATATATATATATATATAGTGTAATATTTAAATTACGTCGAAGTAGTGCTATATTACCACATTAATATTTAAATATACTAATATATATTATATAGTGCTATATTACCACATTTCAGGGAGTCAAAGTGAAAGAGACGTCTGTGAATAGCGAGAATTGAGGATTGATGGGATACCAAAAATCATAAAAGAACATATTCAAGAAGACAGAATATGGCGATTGACGTTGCATTTTTACTGAATCATGTAAATGAGCATCATTCAAGAACATTGATTTTTGTAAAAACTTATCTATTATCTGACCCTAAATCATAAATCAGTTTTATTGATCTGCTGTTCCTCATGATCTGCTGTTACTTCCTCTTCTTAAGCCGATGCAGTAACATTACCCAGTAAAGCTTTATTTTACGTATCTCTTTAGTCACGTCTCAGATGAACATAGCGAAAACAATAAACATTAAATCAAAAGTCCTGGTGTTTTTCTAGGTGTGTCAGCCCTTAAATCCAATTTTCGTAGACAAAGTTATGTTTTTTTTTAAACTTATATTCGTTGATTTATCCGCGAGGTATTCGTTTACATTTTACCTTCAGGTATTGTTGTGGTAAACCCTCTTACAGTATAATGAACTCTTCCTCCTCTCATTAATACAAACTGCGAGAGTCGGATGAGAATAGTGGAGAAGTGAACTGGAGTAGTAAACGCAGTGCTAATCTACGTATAACTAACACTATTGTTTTGTATATATCTTCAATCTACTTTTCAACCTAACATCGTTTTCCGTGTCTTTCTTTCGGGACCCTAAACAGGCCACTCTTCATAGGAGATTAAATATTGCTGTGTATTAAGAAAAGAATGCATATGTAGCTAAAGAGTATTAGCACAAAAATGAAAACGCTTTGCCGTGACCATATTGTATTACTTTAACGTGAACAAAAGATCGTCTTCTTCCCACGGCCACAAGCTTTTTGAGAGGATAAACTGGGATCTATAGATTTCTGTGACAGATTCCGTTGTTGACATCCATCGCCGAATTCAAAATCATGGTTAAGTAATCGTGTAAGTATTCCAGACTAAATCTTTAGAAGACATTGCAATTCACAAAATATGTTATCTTTATATAAACATGATTGTCTACATCCTGAAGTAAATTGGTATATGACGTGTAAATAAATTAAATGTTATAAAAAAATAATATGTATGTTAACCTATTTTTATTAGCGGTTTAAGTGCAAAATATGCCTAACACACGTTGAAGATTAGAAAATAAATGATTGGCATTCTGTTCAATTTAAAGGAAGTGTTATTCAAAAAATCTGAATGTTAAGCGTTGATAAAACGCAAACATTTGGGAATCAAATCCTGGAAGAAATCCTACAAGTGAAATACACCAGAGAGAATTTAAAAGATAGAAACGATGGTAGATATCGAAAAAAAAAGGAAAACGATTTTCTTATCTTTGCATTCCAGAAATAAAAAGGAATTTAAAAAATATATGCCATCTTAAAAATATCTAAAACACTGGAAAATCAAGAAGGCTCTTTTTGAATAAAGAAACAAAACTATTAACCACTCCCGAAGTGATTGTGCAAGCTAGCTGAAAAAATTAAGATGAGATAGAAATATTGATACACAGGGAATTGTTCAAAGGATTTAAGGTGTTTGATAAGAAACAAATTTCACAATCCACAATATATGATGTTTCATACACCGTCGTGTCAAAATTTGTATGGGTTTCAAAGATGATTCGTTAATCGTAATAGTATATTTCATAGGTTTATCAGTGCTGAAGAGACAGCAGTTCATCTATGACACACGCTATACTTTAAAACAAAATGATAATAAACAAAAACGAATATATAAAGCAATAGGAAACAAAACGGTCAGTGAGGCCAAATGATTATATATTGTAAGGGGACAGAATATATGGCTGTCAACGGTAGGCGCAGACCAACCTTATGTCCCAGTCATTGCAAAATTAATCAGATTCAGGATATTGATGATCAGGTCTCCCCACAATTTAATGTCCCTTGAAGGATTTATTATACATTGTCTTTTACTTCGCTCTTCTCTCTTTATCTCTCTTCTCTAAACTCTATTCTGTCAACCATTTTTAAATGACCGGCATGAAGTTTATTCGCTGATTTACTCTGTTCCTTTTTCATTCTGTGTCTTTTGAGTTGTCACATTTTCTGATGTTCACTTCTTCAAAATGCAAAATGTTTCAACAATCTCTTTCTGTTAATAAATATAAAGACGCGTTTTTTATCCAAAATTTTTCTAAAACTCCATGTTGCTAACATGTTAATCCCACGTGATCCTCGGCCTCCTTGTGCGAAATTACGTTTATTTTCCTTGAATTTTCTCTTTCAATATTGATGAGGTTGTCCAAAATAAAATTCCATTTAGACGTACTAATTTTACATTGCTTAGACTTTGAACAATTTTTAAAATTTGAAAACAGTCAACGTAAAATGTAACAAAAACCCAACGTTTCATTGCAATATGGAAATACGTCTTCTCCAAAATATGTGGATGAAGAAAAATATCTTGAAAATACAAGGAATATTTCAAATAATTTAATCCGAAAAAAAGGCTGAACTGCCACTAATATGCATGGGTTTTCAGGGAGTCAAAGTGAAAAAGACATCTGTGAATAGTGAGAATTGAGGAAAGGAAAAAAGTTGAAGAGGATTCAAGAAGACAGAATATGGAGATTGACGTTGCATTTACATGTTTCAAGATTTAATTATCAGAGAAGCAATTAAATGGAAAGGGTTTCAACAGGCACGATGTGCGAGAAAAATTCTTGGAGTAGAACTTGCGGTTATATTTAGCTATTTCAACAGTAAAAGTGATGGACCAAGATGCAAATTTTATAGCACGCTTAAATTCAGAGAAGCTGCCATGAAACATTCTTGTAGAGAGCGATATATTTTATATAAGTTACATTACTATGAATACAAGGCAATATTTTCCCAGATAAAGGAAAACTTGGAGCGATTTAAAAATTAGGAACGAATGCTGAGCAATGGACGACGCTTAAGGACTGTGGTAGTATGGCACAGTGGATTAAGGCGTTGGTTAGATCCAGTGCAAGACCCAAAGAGTGTGAGTTCAATACCCGGTTAAGGCAGTGAAGAACTTGCAGAGGGGAATTAACAGGCGATAACTGACAACTGACATCCATTAAACATGACACGTGGAACTAGAACAGTCTATCCCAGCGATCGAAATAAAAGGTTCAGTTCGACATTCCAAACACCTGACGAAGACCGAAGCGTACAACGGCCGAAACGTTATAATAAATATGTCGACAAAGATGACGACAATAGTCCGAATAATGCAAATAGTGTGCATAATACCTCTTCTCAAAAACATAGAGAAATAATAAATAAACTTTTACTTACAATCAGAAATACAAATTATATTTGTGGCAGGCCTAACGTGGGAAAAATGCTAAGAATGTTCAACAGTTACAGTAAAATAGATGACGAGTTTGATTGAGCACAAAAATACAGACGAAGGTGGATGTTAAAATGTCAACTGTTATTACGTGTCAAATTATACAATATGTTGTATGAGCCATAATAGCTGATGTCCTAAAAGGAAAGAAAGAAAGGTAAATTTAAACATTTAATCCATCTAAGAAACACCGTCATTATCATGACCCAACCTTTTTGGATTCATATTTATTCAAGATTTTTATTGATGATATCTATTCCTATTTATCGATTGATTATGGTGATCGCTTTAACCGCTTCCACGGCAATTATTTTTTAATTAACCGTTTATTCCCAACATTGTTGTAATTTTATTTTGACGCGAAATCGATCACTGGTTAGATAAAACCAATAACTTTTATTTATTTAGCATATATTCATAGAAAAGATAAAACCTATTTACGTATCAATTTAAACTGAGAATCCCTAATTTTGATGAGCAAAACATTCTAATATATTCCTCTGCAATATTATACATTTTTTGTAAATATAAATGCACAATGCAACGCATTTTAAAAGATACAAGGAAATGTATTTGTAACATGGGCACGTTGTGAAAGTTGTACACACGTATCTAAAAAAAAATTTTTTTCATACTTCTTCTAACGTTTCAGAAACAGTATAGGAACGTCATTTTGTTAAAATGTTCGTGTTTCGAAACGCCTAGAGTGTCAGGATGAGAAATCAGAGTGTCAAGTTCGAATTCTAGTCAAGATCATTGCATTCACTTAAACACAAATACCCGTGGGAATGTTATGAATTGTTCCCTTCATCTCACTGGTAGAGGTTAAGAAATATAAATTGTATCTAGAATGATCATTATTTTCGCCCCAAAACTGTTAAAAAAATATTCAATCGCAAAAAAGAAGTTTTCCTACAATCCGATATATAAGATTCAATAACCGACAAAAGTTTCATAACTCGTTAAAAAATACATTTTGTCAGCAGGGAAATCTTCGCTCTTTAAACGGAAAGATAAAGATAAAAACACTGAAAATATTTCAGCACGATAATATGCAAGTCTGGCAGAATTTCAAATAGATACATGAAATCCAATGCCTACTAAGTTCTACAGAAAAGTTAAAGTTAAAATTCTATAAATAATAAATTAGAAAACACAAAGAGAATAATCCAAAATAATTCCTCAAGGGATTTATGAAAGAACTGATTATCTTTTCATTCACACATCTTAAAGTTATTTAGATTATTACTACTACATTGACGTACGAAAGTTTTGGGAGAATTAAATAAAAAGATTATACACTTTTGTTTCATATAGGTGTTAAGATTGGGTGCTAATTTGGCTTGTTATCTAAAAGCAAACAATATCTACATTAACTTGTTTTCTACAAGGAAAATATTTACTTTCGTTATTTATCTACAATGAAAAATATCTTGACCGCAGAAGTTTTATTTTGGTATGATCTCTACATAGTAAAACATGTTATAACATAAAGAAAATGAAATTACAACATTTTTATTATTTATATTCTAGTGATAAACAGCATGTGAATCGGCCAAAACTCAAATACCTTACAAATCTTAATTTGGAATTATATCTATATATTAAAACAGGTGCTACCTTGGTGTGTTATCTAAAAAAAAAGCAAGCTAAATTAGGACCTGTTTTACCATGTAGATATCATCCCAAAATAAAAAAAAAAAAATTTGTACGTTATAATTATTTTTCGTTGTGGATAAGAAACAAAAAATATCACCTAAGATTGTTTAGCAGTACGATTTTATTAATCTTGCCTGTAGAGATTGAAATTTGGGAAACACATTCTTGCGTATTCTTAGGTGCCATGTGACAGAAATTATACTGCTTTAATAAGTTTGAAGTTGAAAAACGTTCATGCAAAACTATTAGTCTTGTGAATGATTTGAGATGATAATTTCAGGAAAATAATCATTTTTTTTTTAAAGTAGCAATCTTTCCATCTTATTAACATGAATTTAAGATGTATTTGTAAGTAATTACAGCTGATCATTAGCTGATTATTTTTTTTAAACTAAAATCATGGCTAAAATCTATGCTGGAAGAAAGATGGTAATTGTAAATTTGAAGAAGAATATATTCAAAGGGAAGGCGTCAGGGAATTTCTAGAAATCGTTTTTAAACCTCTCAAAATACGTGTGCTACTCTTGAAAATATTGAAAGAGCAAAAAAAAAAAAAAAAAAGAAAAAAAAAGAATAGCAAAGTCTTGCCAAAAGACATGGATAAATATTGTGAGAATTACTGTAATCCAAAATTAATAACTATACAAATGAGAAGTAAAAGCAGCCATAGCCGTCTGGCTGCAATTGATACGATACACATAGATTTACGATAGAAACAACATGAATGGTCGTATAGCAGCAAGAAACCATCATTAATATATAAAAAAAGAAAGAGAACTCAAAACAGAAACCTGAAATGATTAAGCGATCTTCTAACATGGGATATGAAAAGTGAATTAAATGTTTTAATGGTAAATCCAAAATAGATGCCATGTAAGAGGATGTTTTAGAAAACCAATGAGAGAACGAATACGCAATACTCCACAAAGTCCCCAATGTTTGTTCGAGGGCACGTAATAATTCGAGGTTACATCAAAAGTGATGGTAGAAGAACATTAGTAAAAGCTTATAGAAACCTCAACAGCGAAAATTATATTAGTTTACTACGGGCTATTTTTTTCTGCAAGAGTGAAGAAATATTTAAGCACGACGGTGTCCCTTGCCACACATCACATGCTACAATAAAATTGCTATTGGATGTAGTTCAACACATCACAATGTACTAATTGCAATATAATAAAATCATTGTTGAGGGAACTGGAGAATCAACTGCACCGACGAAAACTACAGACTCTTCAAGAGTTTGGGTTTACTGGTAAGTATTGAAAATATTCCTAGTAAGAAAATCTGTAAAAGTTGCATTCAATTCCACATCGAAATGAGGAAATTATTCGAGCCAAAGTAAGAAAAAATAATTGCAAACTCCATATTTTGATTTCTTGTACGTTCTGTAATCACCTTTATCCAAAAAATTCATTTTTAACTTAAGGAAAGAGCTGAAAAGTGTTCAGATTGCTGGTGAACGAGATAATAAATTGCTTAAGTTGATCTATGATTCAATAACTTGTTTTCGGAGTCTCAAACATCATGAAATATGGGAAAAGCCTCATTCTAATCTCAATCAATCTGGGGGTAAAATTAACAAAAGTAAGTATTTTGCCAAACCAGACCAAAGGTTTTGCACGTCAGTTCTTTTTTTTTTTATTTCATTAATATTATTTTCTTTTCCTAGAAATTTTACTTTTAGTCCTAACGCGCTTCGAGTGGTGGATGTAAATAAGGACGTAGACCACTCTTTGTACACGCTGACTGTCGATACTACTGATTGAACAGTCCGGTGATGCCCACGGATATGGCTGACGACAGCATCAGACAATGTGTACGTATGCGACTTTGGTAGCCGCCGCTGTTCTTATACATGCGTGTCTATTTTGACCCGGACAGTGATGCGCGTAAAAGACGTTATGACCTGATCGTTTAGTAGAAGGAAATTTGTAACAGTTTCCGTATTTGAACCTGCGTACGTATCCTTACTGGCATCGTAGTTTGCTGCTATCATCGTCTTTCTGGCCTAAGTGAAACAGTCTAATCAAGAAAGACTTTCAAACATGTCAGACTCAAGTAAGACAGATGTCGGGAAGTTCGTAGCAGGTTGGTGTCATTAGCCATATACGTTGGCATCACCGGACCGTTCAGTCGGTCATATCTACAGTCGGCCTGTACAAAGGGTGGTCTATATCGCTATACATATTCAACCACTCGAAGCGCGTTAGGATTAAAAGTTGCAGAACTCGGCGCCCTGAAAGTGTTACGTATACCGCATCATCTACTCATTTCAAATCTTGTGTCTAGTGAACGAGAAACGTATTCTCTGAGGATGGAATTCTGTAAGAGATTTGACGTGTCGCTGTTCTATCGTCGGTGTGTCATGTTAGTCATTTCTGGGAATTTCGTTTTAAAGATCGTCTGAAAAATGTGAGGAAATACTATCTAATTTCTATAAGTATTTTCTTACAAACTGACTTCAAAAACTTAATATTTCAAGAATACATCTAAATAAAGTTGATATTAGGTGCATTGAATGAAAAAATATACACAAAGTAGAATTATAATTATGAATAACCACAAGCAAATTATACATTTTTAATGTATTCGATAAGAAAAACTTTGTAAAAAAAGTAAAATATTATATACAAGACTATTCAATGAATAAAATTTGATAAATTATTTGTTAATCATAATTAATAAAAAATAAAATTAGATAAATGTATATCTGTCTATATTTCTGAGATGAGGTATTATGTACACTATTTACATTATTCGGGCTATCGTCCTCATCTTTGTTTCCATATTTATCACAACGTTTCGGCCGTTGAACGCCCTGACCTCGTTCAGGTGGTTGGAATGTGAAACAAAACTCTTTATTTTGCTTGCTGGGGTAGACTGTTCTAGTTCCACATGCCATGTCTAATAGATGTCAGTTATCAGTTATTCACCTGTAGACGTTCTCCACTGCTTTAACCCGGTATTGAACTCACGACTCTTTGGGTCCTGTCACTGGATCAGTTCGACATTTCAACCACCTTATGTAGACCGGAGCGTACAGTGGCCGAAACGTTGTGATAAATATGGCAAGGAAGATGAGGATAAAATCCGAATAATGTAAATAGTGTAGATAAAAGTGTAAACACCATAATACTGGTGGCACATAGGAGAAAATATTTTAAATTTGCAATATTTATTGAAAATCACGCTTAAACTACTGCACTGTATAATATATTACATCATGATATATCTAAATTGCTTAGCATAACTTCCCTTTGAGGCAAATGAAGGTTTTATTTGCTCGCACGATGATTTAGCTATAATGTGCTTGTGCCATGCATCTTGTCCATATAACTTCAGAAAATTATAATTTTTATAAGGTTCTGCTATAAAACCTTCACAGATCACTGGAATGAAATTGCAATGCTACGATTTTGAATATAAACTTAATCTTCAAATCGTTTTTCTAAAAAAATGTTAATGATTTGGGAAAAATATTTTGTTTCATTATTTATGATGTCAAACCGCAATTTTCAAAATGAGTGCCATATCACGGTTCCACACTCGGCCTTACCTACTGTATATAGGATTAGGAAACATTCCAGAGAAATCTGCTTTATTTATACGTTTCTGATACATGATAAAACGAAAAATATGATTTGCATATTTTTTCTACTATATACTAATGTTCTTCATTGCTGAATCCTAATCACTTATAACTTTGTGTATATTGGTTTATTTTACTGCATAATATGCACCTAACATTCACAAGTATTTTTGATAAATTAAAGTTATATTATCAACGCTAATATAGAAATCATTATTTAATTTTAAAATAGTTTTTATTCAGTTAAATGAGATTGATTACGATCAAAGTGATTGCAAGTAATTGTTATTTTTATTCAACACTTTACTAATGTTTGTCTCAGTTATTTAATGTCTCTCAAAGAAAAAAACAGTTTTATAATTGATATTCCAAACAGTTTTGGAAATATATTAAGGTAAAATGAATAATTATCTGATTTTTTTTCGTTTCTATTTTTCTCAATGCTGACAGCAATCAAAGTGAAAACAGTTCTTTAGAAGACGACATGTTTTTCATTAATAAATGAGTCAGTTTTTCTTTTTCTTTTTTCATCCCTGAGCGAAGTAAATACTTGTCGATTCATCTTGAGTGATTGCCTTTCCATTACGCCGTGTATTTCATCGCTGAATATCATTTATTTAGCATTTTTGCTATTCACCATTGAAGTCTGCCCGTGAGGGATCTGAAAATTCGGTTCCATATTGCTGCAATCTTCAAGCAGGAAAAGAAAAAGTGAAGAAAAATCGGTTATTTAACGAATTTAATTCTTTCGCATTTTTATGACATGAATTTAAATATCAATTAATTTATTTTCATAATTTCTTTTCCTACTTTTTAAATTAATGAGCTTTTCTCATTAGTTCGTTATTAATGACAATAGTTTAAGTCATTATGATTGCAAAATGCAAATTGGCTTCCAAATATCGCAACACTGATTATCTCTGTGACCAGCAAAAGAGAGACGTGATTACATATAGATTTGTGGGGAGGGCATCTAGAAGTTGTCTGATGGTTAGGAAGCTTATCTCGCTTTGTTCAATTAAGATTGAAGAAAAGTTCAATCCTCACTGGGTGCTTCATACAATCGGCCTTGTGCCACATCTAATGTGTGCTTAACTAATCACTATGTTTATAATATTGGGTTGAACATAAACGTGGTGTAATGTTTAGATCAGTTACGACTATGTAAGGAATTTGATCCTCACTGGGTGTTTCGTATATTCGGACTTCTGACACATCTAATTTGAGTTTAGTAAATCATTGTTTATGAGTTTATTGTTCACTTCAACTTCTTGTGGTATGGTTAGCAAGCTTGTCTCGCTTATATCAATTGCGACAGAGTAATGTTTTCAATCAGACTACTTCATAAATTAGGCCTTGTGTCAAATCGAAGCTGCGATCACTATATTTATCAAGTTGTGTCGCACCTCGATGTTAGCAAAACTTATTTCTCTAGATTAAGTAAGACTGAGTATTGAGTTTTATAGTCACTGCGTACTCTCTACTTTCGACCTTAGGCCACGTCTAAGCTACGCTTAGTTAATCAATATTTATGAATTCGGGTTCAGCTCAACGACGTGTAAAGTTTAGCAAGATTATTAGGCTAGATAAAGTAAGATGCAGTTGTGAGTTCCATACTCATTGAGTGCTTCACTGTTTGGACCTATCTCCCATCTATGCTACTATGCTTAATCGCTATTTCTTTGTGAGTGATTTCAAAGTACATTATTTACAATATTCGGACTATTGTCCTCATCTTTGTCGCCATATTTATTACAATATTTCGGCCGTTGTACGCTCCAGCCGTCTTCAGGTGGTTGGAATGTCGAACTGAACCATTTATTACGCTCACTGGGGTAGACTGTTCTAGTTCCATGTGCCTTGTTATCAGTTATCTCCTGTTAATCCTTCTCCCCAAGTTCTCCACTGCCTTAACGCCTTTATCCACTGTGCCATGTGTCCTCGAGGATACATGGCACAGTGGATAAAGGTATTGGTTAGATCCAGTGACAAGTCCAAAAAAGCGTGAGTTCAATACCCTGTTAAGACAGTGGAGAACTTGGAGAGGGGGGATTAACTGGAGATAATTGATAACTGATAACTGACATACATTAAACGCAGCACGTGGAACTGGAACAGTCTACCCCAGTGAGCGAAATAAAGGGTTCAGTTCGAGATTCCAACCAACTGAAGAACAATGGCCAAAACCTTGTAATATATATATGTCGACAAAGATGATGACAATTGTCCGAATAATATAAATAGTGTACATAATACCTCATGGCAGAAATATAGATAGGGATTCAAAGTGCTTTAATGGTTAGTAAGCTTGCTTTGATAGACTAGTTACGACATGAGTAGTGAGTTCGATCCTCGGTGTGTGATCCATACATTTGGTAAAATAAAAACTACGAAGAAATATAGTCCAAGCAAATGTCTGGGTTAACGTTTAATTCATATGGAAAAGTTCATACAACAAAGACAGACAAAGAGGAGCCGATATTACAAATGGAAGATGTTAAATTTATTAACACACAAATATGAAAGGATTACACAGATTAAGTGCTTTGTGTGCCAAATTATGGCCAATAAGTTGTATGTACAAATAATCACTGCAAATAAAACATGCCTCGTTTACAATAAAAAAAACATTATGCTGCATAAGGCCCCCCAAAAAGATAAACAAAATAAAAATAAATGAAAAAAAGGGGAAAAAGTACTTCTCTGCATAATTTTCAAAGTATAGGTAAAAATGTTTGAAGCAAAGTTCGTGGCAACAAAGGAGAACAGAACAGCCGAAGAATTTTCTTTGATGTCGGAGCAACTGTGATGTTCCTTTCAAATTCTTGTCTGGTTGTTGTCAAATATTTTCTGTGTTGATTTTTTTTATTTTATTCAACAATATATGTTCCAGAATTGCTTCTCGGAATTTGGAGGGAAAACTATTGATTCATTCTGAGTGAAAACCAAACGCAATTATTTTACCAAAAATGGAAATCGTCACAAAATATTATTGAACACAGTATCCGTTTTCTCTCAGAAAACGAACGACACACAATCATGAAGGTTAATTACTTATAATCTCTGAGGAAGCAATGCCCAAGCGTATTGAAAAGAAAAAGAGATCATCTTCAAAGTTATATTAAAAATTCTGAGGTGGAAAATGGATGTTGAGAAAACTTCTATATTTTATGTCAAAATCATTTCTTTAGTCGCTCGAACAATGTATGATATTTATTAAATTTTAATGACATCAAACTTTAAGGTTTTTAATCAATGCAATTTTTGTGAAAAACACACTGTAATATTTATTCAGAATAACTGTCTTGTTTTTGTTTCAGAATTCGTAATAGATGTCAAAATTCATATTCAACCAAACAGGGGATATTATTTTCCTTTAATGTGAGAATCACCTTTATGATCAAAGTTGACGAATATGATAGACTAGGGGATGAAAAGTTACAAATTTTATACACTTTGTAATGACTGTTGACCAAAGTTATACCCCTCGGGATGACCGTTGATCAACGTTATACAATTCAGGATGACCATTGACAAAATTTATACAGTTTCTTGATGACCATTGACAAATATCTACATTTCCTGATGACCGTTGACCAGCTTCGTACACTCGATGATGATTGTTGACCAATTTTATACACTTCGTTATGGCCAATGACGAAATTTATATCTTCGTGATAACATTTGAATAATTTATACACTTCATAATTGTATGTTGTGATCCGAACAGGAATTGCATTGAAATGCTTCCTTAATTTCCGTTCATTTTCATCATGTTTCTCGTCAGCTGTATCAAGCATAATCTGTACGTAACATTCTTAATCCTATATAAGGGAATCTCCACAAGAAATATATATATATATATATCGTTCGACATTCGCTAAAATATTATTGCCCTGGTTGGTTACTTAAAATTAAATTTCCATAGAAACAGTTAAAATTGCTTGTCGCTTCTCTTCATAAATATTTTTTGAAGATATATTACACAATCTGCCTAAAATTGCTATGATTTAATCTCATTTTAAAAAGGAAAAATCGATGCCAATTTTGCCAACTTTGATATTAATTAATTATTACGCATGTAAGAGGAAAGAGGCATTAAAATGTAACAAATAATTTTTATTTTATTGTAAGAATTGCGAACGTAGCTTCGAGTTGATGATGTCAAATTAAACCAGGGCTTTCTTTCTAACTGAAAATTATCAACGTTAAATATCACTCTTTAATATTCTACATATCAAAATATTACTTGTGGACAATTATAGATTTTATTATGACTCATATGAATTATATTGTGAATATACGGAAATGACTGCAGGTTCACTAATATATAGAAATTGGTTTATTTATCTTTTCACCAAATTTCAATGAAAAACATTTAGAGAAATTGACTTAATAAATCATGAACAAAATTTATGGAGAAACTATGCATCTCGAGTAATTTTCATTCTTTATATTTTCAGTAAATATATACAAAACTACATTATTGAATTGAATTTACTCACAAACCCTTGAAGGCTTAAAAATTTTTTTTTTTATCTCTAACTTTTATTTAATTCGGCCTTTTAGTTCATTTTGAAACATTATATTTTTTCTAACAAAGACAAAAAGAGAAAATGTAAACAGTTAATGAAAGAGAAGACGGCACTAATTACTTGCTGATCTAATTGAATCGAGTTGCGTTTGATCGACATAAAAATATATATTTTACGTTTTCTAACATAGGGCCATTGGATGACCAGAAGCCATTGCTTTATCGCTACAGCTTTTAATGGCTTTTAACAATAGCAAAAATACTTTAAAAAGAGACAAGTGTAAAAAGAATAATACACACTTTATATTTAAGGAAAAAAAATGACTTCAGTATGGAAAATATATTTGCGTGTTTGCCAGCTTATGATTCTATTGACTCTTTTGGATTGATAATATTTACGAATTTAGATAGGAATATATTTAAGTATATTATTAGATTATATTTAATTTATTTATATTTGATTTAAATATGTTTGATTCAAATATATCTGAAACATAGTAACAAAGCTGCATGTAATCAGAAGCTGCAGGAAGCAACTAAAATAGACAATATATCTGCCAGACAGAATGTAACCGATATAGACATCGGGGAAATAGTCTAGTGATTAAAGGCTAGAATGTACGAACAGATAAGGGTTGTGAAATTATATCAGAAGATCTAGGACACTTCCATAGCTGATATTTCATCCGGAAACGGGAGAGAAGTTTACGGGGAATCACATCACTATCTTTCCCAATAATTCAATAATTGATCAGTCCAAGATTGCTCATTGCTGCTAAAATGTAAACTAGTACAAATGCTATAGTAGTGTACGTAGACGCCGTCAAGCAATTTACATTGTCATCAGAAATTCGAAGCCGAGCAATTATTCGACACGTTACTCGGGTAATCTTGCATGTTATGAATTGAACTGGAATAGGATATATATATATTGTGTGTGTGTGTATTTAGGCAGCATTTTTTCATTGATGCATGTTTAATTAAATAATATATAATTTTTTTTCTATTTATTTTATGTAAATTCTTTTCATATCGTCTGATAAGCATAATAGCTTACTTCTTTTACTGATAATTTTATTATGCTTATCAGACGATATGAAAAGAATTTACATAAAATAAATAGATAAAACCTGTCTATATTATTTAATGAAACATTTATCATATATATATATATATATATATATATATATATATATATATATATATATATATATATATATATATATATATTGATAAAATGTAGATTTGAGAATTTAATTAACCATTTCGTTTATAATTTATATTTCGAGAACACCGATATTTTCATCTCATCAGAACGAAAACTTTCTCTATTCCCGGAGAAGTTTTGCGATCTGATGAGATGGAAATAAAAAATTATAAATGAAATAGATAATTAAAGACCCCTTCTTGTTATCATTATAATGCTCTATAACCTACATTGAGCTTTTCCTGGATTTATATCCTCCCGGAATTATCCTTCCAGTCAAAAAAAACGTTAATATATATATATATATATATATATAAAATATATATATATATATATATATATATATATATAGTTTTGAAGTGCGTGTGTGTTTTTGATACAGAGAGATTAGAAATAGCGATTTTCACAAGGGAAATCTTAATGATGACCTTTGTTTCTAATTACCCAAGAAAAAACTGCTTATTGATTGACAATATTGTAGGGTAATATCGTGTAATTAGTCTGACTAATAATCTCTGGTGGAAAGGAGAAGGGAGTGAAAATTTATCACGATTATAGCACTGAATAGCCAGTCTGTGAATTGAAATATATCATGAAAATGTAAAATAATACGTAAACTATGTAAAAAAAATGACTAATATGGGCTTTTCTTATTCTGAGCTCAACCTGGGAGAATGTATTTATTATGTTAAATCAATTGCGAGCTCCATCGTTCAAGCAGCATAAGTGACTCCAAGAAATTTAAAGCAGTCTTCTCGTATGCCACTTGTCAGATCTGTTTTTTTTTTATCTAGAAAATATATATCGTGATAAATTCCCGAGGATCGAACACGCTTTTTTTTGTCTCCATGCCAAATGTATAATTATTTCAGCTATATATGCAAAGCAGTCTTCTGCTTTGGGATGCACGGCGCAGTAATGTATAGCGGCTCTGATTGAGGAATCGGAGAGTCGAGTTCGAATTCCAGTGGAAACCTTTTCATTCACTTACGTAGCAATACACTTGGGAAAACTATGATTCCTATACATCATCCCCCAGCTATGGGTAAATAGCTGGACAGACCGGGTTCTATAGTCTTGGATGGCAACTGGTCTACCTCAGAAAGAAATGGCAACCTACTGCGGGGGAAAAAATCTGCTTCGTGAGTCATTTATCGAAAGATACATGATCGCCTAAGTGTGTATCACGCATGGCACTGAACTGACTGACCGAAAATTCTGCTATGCCAAGCTAATGAACGAATTCTAATCGAATAGTGCACGAAGCAGAATTAGACCCTCAATAGGTCAAGAAAATTTTGGAGCAAGAAATATGATATCAATTAATTTTGATTACAAATGCAGAATGATTTACATTTATGTTTCATAGAAGGCTAAAAAATATTAAACAAGGCACATGACATGAACTGTAACTTAAACTAGATCTATTTGGAAAGCAATTTAGCATAATCTAGAAAATATTCTGGTCTGCTAACGGCTGAACACGGATAGAAAATGAATTATTTATTTACCGAAATAAAGAAATCGGTGTAAGACATGTATGCGTCTTATCGCGACATTTATTATTGACCGCTGCTAAATGTATGAAACGTAGTTCGCACGAACATCTGCAATTCAAAGAGTAATAGATTTGCGATAGTGGGTTTTAGGGTAGAAAACTATTCAGCAGCCACAACATTGAATCTGGAAAGTGACAATTGGGCGAAACAAATAAAGGGAAACACGAGTGACATAGGCAAAAATGGTTTCATCTCAAGGGAAGAGAATCAAGAAAATGCGAGATGAGAGATGAAATAATCGAATAAAATCGACAGAATATAATGCAAAAGTATGGTACAGAATATTGGATATTATGCAAATACACCCGAAACATATACAAGAAAGTAAAAGACACAGCTGCAACATGAAATCTACAAAGATAGAAAAGCTAAGGAACACAGACCCGGTGCGCAAAATTAAAAAAAAAGTACACCTCCTCCTTGACAACCTAGGCAATGCAATCTAGTGTGCACAAGATTATTGAAAAACATGTATAAAAATATGTGGTAAGATCGTCATTGGTCATGTTTAAAAGAAACAATGTAGCAGAACCACATGAGGTTTTAACTGAAATCATACCAACCTGATAAATGTTGGGGATCGATAACAATCCAAAAAATATTCTATGTACCTGTTACCTTAGGAAAGATATACGTTTATTTTTATTCGACATATTCAAGTCATTTGTAGCTTTTAGTAATATTTGTGTTTTATTACTGTCTCGCAACAATCCCTGTTTCGTGTAAGCATTTACACAAACGTGTTCGGTAAGTTACACGATTCTTTGCTCTGTCCGACTTGCCTTCAATAGATGCTGGGAGCGTCAACTTCTCTAAGACATTTTCCATGATCACATACTCCAGAAAATTTCAAATGTGACTTTCTATATAGTCAGTCCATGTTATATCGGTCGATATCTCAATTATTCCTAAAACTAATCTTTTATGTTGTCACTACTAGCTAAAGTTTGTTTTTAATTCTCTTTAACTTTCAATAAAGACCTAGAAGAAGAAGAAGAAGAAGAAGAAGAAGAAGAAGAAGAAGATTGAAAAGGAGGAGTGGAGAAGTAGAAGAAGAAGAAGAAGAAGAAGAAGAAGATTGAAAAGGAGGAGTGGAGAAGTAGAAGAAGAAGAAGAAGAAGAAGAAGAAGAAGAAGAAGATTGAAAAGGAGGAGTGGAGAAGTAGAAGAAGAAGAAGAAGAAGAAAATTGAAAAGGAGGAGTGGAGAAGTAGAAGAAGAAGAAGAAGAAGAAGAAGAAGAAGAAGAAGAAGAAGCAGAAGATTGAAAAGGAGGAGTGGAGAAGAAGAAGAAGAAGAAGAAGAAGAAGAAGATTGAAAAGGAGGAGTGGAGAAGTAGAAGAAGAAGAAGAAGAAGAAGAAGAAGAAGATTGAAAAGGAGGAGTGGAGAAGTAGAAGAAGAAGGAGGAGCAGAAGAAGAAGGAAAAGGAGGAGTAGAAGAAGGAGCAGAAGAAGAAAGAAAAAGAAGATGGGAGGAGCAGAAGAAGAAGGAAAAGGAAGAGGGGAGGAGTAGAAGAAGAAGGGAGAAGCAGAAGAAGAAAGAAGAGGAGAGAAGTAGAAGGAGAAGGAAAAGCGAGAAGTAGAAGGAGGAGGAGCAGAAGGAGAAGGAGAAGAAGGAGATTGAAAAGGAGGGGCAGAAAAAGAAGAAGGAGCAGAAAAAGGAGGAAAAGGAAGAGGGGAGGAGCAGAAGAAGGAGGAGCAGAAGATTGAAAAGGAGGAGGAGAGAAGTAGAAAAAGAAGAAGGAGAAGGAGCAGAAGGAGGAAGGGGAGAAGTAGAAAAAGAAGAACAAGGAGCAGAAGAACAAAAAATAAGAAGGAGAGGAGATGTAGAAAAAGAAGAACAAGAACAACAAGTTGCAGAAGAACAAGGAAAAAGAGAAGAGGAAAAGTAGAAAAAGAAGAAAAAGTAAGAGAAAGGTTGTAAAATCTGGTAATTGTGTCTTGAAAATATGTATCTTGATAATTTCCCGAGGATGGAATAGGCTTTTATCTTTCCCCAGGTCAAATGTATAATAATTTCATCTATACACGCAAACTATTGAAATATAGTTTTGAAACAATTATCTGAACATGTTATGTTTTACTGTAATCAAGTAGATTTATATCTACATTTGATAAAGCTTTCATTTCTTAACGTTGGTATATAAGAAAAGAAAATGCATATTTCTCTCAGACGAATGTCTCAAAGAAGATATTTGAATTATCCTGTTCTATTTTGGAATTAATTTTGATCAACATTTGATCTAAGACTAGAGAATAAAAACGTTAGTACTTTCATAAATGCCACCGTAGATAACAACCAGAAATTTCAAATGAAATTCTAACTTTTTAAGTAATTTCTACTTCGGGGAAATTCCTAGGACCCTAATAAATGCTGGATTGGTTAAGCATCTCACATCGCAGGGCCTTTTCTCAGACACTCAATATGGCTTTCGTTTGTCCCATTAAATAGATGTTGTAATGATGATAATTGCTGAAAAAGTCTGCCATGCTCAAGATAGGAATGTTGAAAATCGAGTTAGAGCTTTGGAAATCTAGAAAGCATTCGACAGGTCTTGACATACACTTTTTCTCCAAAAGCCGAAAAGTTATGGGGACTCTAGATTAATTTTTAATCTGATCCAATATTTCCTATCAAATCGTGAAATGAAAGTAATCCTGAACGGTAACTCTTCCTGTTTCTTTCGTACTAAGGAAAGTGTCCCACAAGGCTCCATTCTTATTTATACTTCTCTATTTAATCCCGATGACATCAGTACTCAAATTTATGTCTACGCTCATGTAAAACCGTTTACTCCTGTCTCGATAGTAAGTCTGCTCAGTTTGATAAGGTCAATATGGCAGATGTTAACTGTGTCAAATGAGGGCTTGTTAAGTTTAAGGCCTCCAAAATTAAACTATTCTCTATTACTCAGAGTGACCTCTTTCTGCCCTCTATCAACATGGCTGATGCTGACCTCCATGAGATTGACACTTTGCGCCGAATTGAGCTAACGTTCTTGGTCGGTATGTAGTTGAAAGACTATGTTGAATTAATTGGTAGGTCAGCTGTTAAAAATGTTGGTTCATTGTGTCATGCTAGACAATATTTCTCTCCAAGATCAAACTTATATATCTATAAGTCTACCATTCTGTCATGCTTAGACTATTACTGCCACATGCTTTTCTCTGCTTCTTCTATTTACCTTGTGCTTAGTAATAAAATCCAAAGAATCTGCAATATTATTGGCTTTGATTTGGTGTCTAGGCTTCACTCTGTTTCCCGCTGCAGTAAGGTTACCTCTCATTGTCTTAGCTATAAATATTTTCATGATACTTTTTTGAATGAAATCTTGGCTATATTGCCTCGGCCTTTTGAATTTAAGCGCAATATAGACTGGCGATGTGGTCTCACCAAGTTGGTTAAATGTAAACGTAAATTCTATGTTAACAGTTTCTTTCCTTGCATTTGTGGATCTCCTTTACGCCCCTATGTTTTCCAGGCAACTTTAATCTACGAAAAAAAAATTGCTTTGGGCTTTATGCTATTCTGATGTAAATCGGCAGTATATTCCTCCTTTATATCAGGAAATTGATATTAACATGCGTATGTAATTTTGCCATGAACATTTAGTGCTATAATTTTGAAAATGTGATGCTTTAAATAGCGTGCTATAATAAAATCTTATATACTGTAATCATATACAATATTTATGGCCAATCACAAAAATACACGAAATGCCCAAACAAAAATATAGATATTAAAGAGTATATGACGTTGATAAATAAATGTTCAATTAATTAATTGCCAAAAAGGTACAGCCAAACTCCAGAGATATATTCGGCCAATATTTCAGAAACTAGGTATTATATTTCCTGGGGTATTTAAAGGAATCTGCAGAAAATCCTATGAATGTAATAAAAGAAAGTGAGAAGAAAGGATGAAAATAAGTTGTATGATGATATAATATGTAGTTATCACAAGGAAGAACAATCAAAAATCAATCACGACATCAAAAACCAGCAATATGCCTATATAATTATATGGAAAAAATTTAAAAAGAGGGTCGGAAAAAAATGATACCAAAGGACACATGCCTCTTGAAATTGCGAATGATGCTTTCTAAATCTTAAGTAAATTATTAAGAAATAAAAAATAAAATTGTTACAAACATAGAAAAGTGTTCTGTGTAATGTCCGCCTATCAATAGGACAGAGAATGCTATACAATATCCTTACAGAGGAAGAAGACCCACAAACTCCTCTCTTGAAAAAAAAAAAAAAAAGAAAAGTTGTTCTACAGAATGATGATGTGATTACCATGGAATGAACACTTGAGTAACAAGGAAGTTTGAAGAGAAGTGGAAATAAAAAAAAAATTCTTATACTTAGATTCAGAAACAAATATTTGCATTTTCAGAGACACATATTTAGGAGAGAGGGCTTGAAGAATATGTCACTGAAATGATATATTGAAAGCAAGAAAAATCATTGATTTTCTATACACTTATGCAAGTGTATAGAAAATCAGGGACAATAAGAGATAGTGAAAATACAAATAGCATCAAAGAACTACAAAGAATGAAAAGTTGTAGAGAATTATGCTGGACACGGCATATAATATGATATATTTAAACAGATACACGAATATGTTAATTCTTATTCCTCATTTTACCGTCTAAAGTTTATGTGAAAAAATAGTTTGATTTGGCATGAACAGTATTTTTATAGGCGCTGGTAACGTTGAATTGTACTTCTTACACGATTTCTCAGTGTAGCTTTGAGTGATGAATTTTTTTTCTTCTATGCAAAAAGAATGAGATAGGAGGAATGATTTACTGGTTGCAGGAGTTGGATTGGTATGATTGCTTTAGAGAGAAAGGGGATTTTCTTCTTTGAACCACGTTGTTCGTATTTTTATTCATTTGAAATAAAATCCGCGAAGTACGGTCTATTGATTATTTATATTATCATGTAACACTTTCTCTTACTAAATTTGAAACTAGCTGTCTAAACAGAAGATAGGGTGCTAAAATTTAATAAGGTATTGAGTTTATGTATCTAAAATATGAATGAAGTGCATAATATAAATCATATTAAGTAATCTTGTCTGACAGGATAAAATTATTTGTATGTGAATTTTACGTATTTTTTTTAATTTCAAGTATTTTAAATATACATGAAATGTGAACATTTCATTTAATTAAACACGAAGATAGTTCATCGTCTCATATATATATATATATATATATATATATATATATATATATATATATATATATATATATATCTTTGAATTTAACAGTAAATACTGTCAAGCATCCGTGCAGTATAATGTTCTGGATGCTTTTTCTTTTTCATGTAACTGGTTTCTTAAAACCTATTCAAAGGACCCTCAGGAGCGACCAGTGCAAGAGAAGTTTAGAGATTTGTCTACGCCCTTCAGCTGAAAGGGTGTAAATCGACCCTACCAAGTTCATTATATGAAGGATAATGCTCCCTGTCATAAATCAAAATTGATGAAGGAATATTTTGATGAGAAGCAGGTAAGTGTTATAACATGGCCGCCCCAATCTCCTGACCTCAACCTAGCCTGTACTTAATAATGCTCCATAAGTTTTCTATCTAGAAAGCAGTTGAGCAACAAAGAGGATTTGATTGTGAATTTCATATCCGAATGGAATTCAATGCTTGGAGATGAGATTTGCCAGAACCTAATCAAGTCAATACCAAAAAGGGTTGAAAAGATTATTCAAATTAAAGGGGGACTCATAGATTATTAAATATTTCGAACTATATTACCTATTATAAATAAATTATACCTCTATTATTCTTTATTTAAAGCTGTTCGGTTGTGTTTCTATTGATTACTAGTTGCAGGAAATATGTGAGACACTTTTTTTGCAGAGTTTTCCCTAAATATCATTTATATCCAAAATTATAATTATCAATAGAATACTTTAGGGTGAGTAACCTTTTTTACTAGGTGGTCAGCAAGGGGTTTTTATATTAGTAAGAATAATAATTAATTTGACCCCAAAAACAATAGGCGAAAAGTTTTAAGCAAAAAAAAAAATCAGGTGAGTCACTTTTATCGAACAGCACTATATATATATATATATATATATAGTGTGTGTGTGTGTGTGTGTGCGTGTAAGTGTGGATGAAAATGATATATAAATGTTAAATACTAGAAATTCTAGGAAGATCATGCTATAATTTCTATTAAAAAGTGTCGTATACTTAATAATAAAATGAGGAAAACTAAAGAAAATTAAAAGTAATTGGGTTGAATATACGGCCAAACACATTTTAAATAAAAAACAAATTAGAATGATTAAAGTTTCAACTTCCCCATAAATTCTATTGCAGGTGTAGAAACATCAAAACAAAAAATAACATCCGATGATGTCTAAAATAAGAAAAGGAATCTATCTAAAAATTGTGGTTCCTATTTTTCATTGATTTTCCTAAATTGTATAATATTTTTCGTACTGTTCAGAGGACAGTTATTTCAAAAATTTGCATATATATATATTTACATATATATGTGTGTGTGTTTGTGTGTGCGTCTGTGGGTTGTTATTAAGTAATAAAATTTTGGTAGCACACCTGTAGGTCTATTGCCATAAGCTGAATGTCATATTTCCGTCAGCAACTGACGATTGCCCTATGCTTGAAATCAGATTTCCTCAGTAAGGAAGAAAATGTATATTTATTATTAGTATAAATAATAGCTCGTTTGTTACAAAACGCTCGTTGTTTTCTTACCACAGGCTTACAAATGGTGATACTTTCTTTCTCTCTATCGCTCTTTCTCAATCTCTGTCTGTATCCTTCTGTCTCTCTTTCTCTCCCTCTCTCTCTATATCTGTCTGTCTGTCTGTCTGTCTGTCTCTCTCTCTCTCTCTCTCTCTCTATCTCTATATATATATATATATATATATATATATATATATATGAGGAGTCAATCTGCTGTAGTCGGACTGTCCCAGTCGAATCCATTACAATCACTTACGTGCTAATACCCTTGGGAAAGTTAAGAATCCTTTCTCCTCTAGCTATGGGTAAATAGCAGGACAGAATGGGTTCTATAGCTCTGGATGTCTACTGGTCTAGAATCAAAAATGGCAACTCAGAATTTAAAAGCTTAGGGAAGATTGTTTTGGGTCTTTAATAACGTAGTGCACCAGGTCTCTGTATTCAGCCATTCAAAATGTGTGGATCTGCACAATGCTTTCACCACTATAATCAAATCATATGTGTTGGTATCTGGCACTCGGTTCCTATTAACTGAGTTACTGTCCCACATACGTTGAATACGACGTGAGAGACCATCACGTAAACACACACACGCACACACACACACACACACACACACATACACACACACACATATATATATATATATATATATATATATATATATATATATATATATATATATATATTAATTAATATATATTTCTTCTACACAACGCAATCTTCATTTGTTACATAAATCAAGTTGTGTTAGGTTATCGAATGGGCTAATCCATATTCCATACTGAGATTGTAGCTTAAAAACATATTGTATTTTAAGTAAAAGTAATTATAAGTATAAGAAAAGAAATTCTAAATTACGTATGTAAAATTAACAGAAAAATGGGAATAAACGCATCCAGACAGATTAATTAGTTCAAGTTACAAAGGTAGAGTTATAATTAATTCAGTTATATTGTATAAAGTATTTGGGAACAAAACCCCTGTATGCCTACAGAACATCAAATCATTAAATACACAAAAGCAGAAAGACAACGATGTGTATCCTCACCAAAACTGACAGCGTGGAAATCCTGAGAGAATGTTCGACAATGATTTATTATTACTGTTTACAATATTAACAACATATGTAATATATGTAGGTGATACAGAAATGGTAGCTGGCAAACAAAATATATTACAGCAACTCATACTCAAATAGTAAAGTAAAGTAAGAAGAAAGGACCAAACATAAATTACAAAAAACAATATTTTATGGTTGTCAGCAAAATGGACATCTCAAGGTAGGAACTACGAATATGCAACATCAGCATAATGCAAGTACAAAACATTAAATATCTGAGTGGAACTTTAGTAAAAGACGGCTAATGTGAAGGCGGAATCCGATGGAGCATTGAAATAGCGATAGATGGCATCCAATACCTGAGCAAAATATTAAGAACCAGTACGTTCCCTTAGAAACAAAGAAAATAATGCTAAACTCTCATGCGATATCAATCCTCCTATATGACGGTGAAGGCCAGACACAAATGAAAACATAATGAAGCAACAGTAACCTTCTTCTATAGATGGATACTGAAAAATATGGAATTAACATTTGAGCAACGATATAGTTTTAAGGGAAAGTATATAACAAGACGCGTACGCTTCGAAACATAATGAGGAAAGAGGGATTGGAAAATTTGAAAACCACAGTATATAATAAAAAGGAAGTGGTATGGAAGAAATTGTAAATAACCTACGTTAGGTGCTTATGTAATCATTTGGCAGAATAAAGCCGGGGGGCTTATCAAAAAGTCAACTATTAATTAGAGCTATTAAAGACAGTAACTTGTGGAGAAAGAATTATCTCCCATGTCTTGAAGGGAGACGCCATTTCGAAGATGAATAAAAAATATTTCAATTATCTATAGAATTTTGATTTATACATCGGTAGTATTTCAGGCTGAACTTTGCAAAATAAAACCTGATCTACCCAAACTTGTTATTCCTCAAACTAAAATGGAAAACGTATCAGAAGTTGTCACTTACATTATTTATTACTTATCAACATATGTCTATATACGGAAAACTTTACAAAAATTGGTTGATTATTAGCAGATTTATATAGAAATATTGGCTTGCATAATATTATATACAGGGTGCGATTGTCGTCTAAATTATGCAAAAATGAAAATAAGACAGACATCCCATGTAAACAGATATATTTATCAAAATTACCGAAAAATATCTTGAAATGATAAAGAGTACATTTATACAATGAAATCGAAATTGACTTCAACTACAGCTTTCAGACGATTTCGCAATCTCTCGCATCTCTTCTGGATGGTCTACTTGTTTAAGTTCGTGAATGATAACATAAACCTTGCCTTCAGTTTATCCTTGATGTAACAAGGAGATTTGTTGGCCTCAGAAGCAACCGCGCTCCACGCATAATAATCAATGTGGTTGCAGTCTGGAAAGTTAGGTGACCAGGTGTAAGGGGTGATGTCGTCGCAGAAACTGTCTGACAGCCATGTCTGTGTTCTACTGCTTGTGTGGCATGGTGCAGAGTCATGTTACAGTTATATAGTCTCCCAACCCATGGTATCACTATCTATTCAAGGCACTTGATGCAGGCCACAGTGTTTTTGTCTGAGGCCTTGTGGGAAAATGAATGGAGACATAATGTCATCATTAGTAATCACTCCGAACACCTTCGTAATCACCAGTAGCTTCATCCAACTCTTTCATGTTCATCTGCATTGTCCTCAGATTGAGACTCAAACCCTCTGAAATATACGTATTGGAGTTTCCGGAGCCAGCGCCAAATTGTGCATTATGCTGTTTCCATACATCTATGGAGAGAATTGCGTCAGAATCCCCAACCTACCCTGCTATACTGTGCATTCGACAAGATCAAAAAGGAAAAATACACATGAGTGAAATTTTTTTAAAAATATTATAGCGACAATTTACCCATCGCACACTGTAATCATCTGTATAGTCGTCATTCTGATTAGAATAATTTTTCATTAATAGAAAATAAATAATGCTTCATCTTCTATTGATTTAAATATACGTTTTCTCCCCTATGTATACTCGCTTTTTGAAATGAACGTTTCGTCTGGCATGAGATGAGCAACACTATAGACTAGAATCGACGGAGACCTGTTTCAAAAGAGGAATGCTAAAATCGCATCTTAAAAATGATGAAGTTTCATGCATAATAGTATCTATAACTAACTGGAGAAAAAAATTTATTAAAACCTGAAGGAGAATTTAACACATACAGGACACACTGAATACCAGTGGAAGAAAGGGAAACAAAGAATAACCTACATAATATGCTTGTCTGTGCGAATAGCAGAAGAAATGTCAAAGATGAATGAGAAAAAGTTAAAAGATATTTAGAGTATCAAATGCCAGCAGGTTGTGGATAGACAGGAATGACCTCATTCTTAAAGTGCACGGCATCTGCTGCCGTGAAGATTTCATTTAAATGCAAATGATATGTTAAATTTCGTAGATATTCTGGATCTGTTACAAGTTTTTACCATTTTCGTCTTAGTAATAGCGTCGTTGTTGAGCAACAACAAGAAGCGATAGCACAGCAAGACCGAAAGGTAATTATTAGAAAATGTTACCACAAAATAAAAGAAATCCCATGGGTTTTCGGTAACGAAAAATTATGTCAGTATTAACCTTTTCCTCAAGTTGATGCATTAAAGAAAATTTGGGGTAGTTTCGTGCATATTCTGCCCTCGGACACGTGGAGCATTGTATTTCTCACATCACAATGAATATTACTCCTTCCTCTCATATTTCTCTCATAATCTATTTGCTTCGCACGATAGAAAACGTTCTGTTCATTGTAAGTAACAAGGCTAATTAATTATTTTTCGTGTATAACATTCGCTATGGATAAGCAGTTTTCTGTGTGTTTCTGTTTTTCTTATTTCAATTATTTTAAGAAGAAAAAAACTTTCATCTCCATCACATTAATATTTCTCACTGATTTAATTTTGCAGTGTGGTCAGTTCATTTCGACAGGTCCTAGGGATAGATTTATTTGCTTACATTCCACATCTGGTTATTTTCAAGGTGAATTTGAAGAGAATAGCTTGTTTTGTACAGGCTTCTTGTCCGAAAAATATTGGAATATTTCACAAATCTGAGGCGTAAATTTTCTCATTATTGTCGGGAGGCAATACGAGGAGGCAAGCCAGTGAACGCAGTGGCAGAAACAATGTAATGGTAACAAGGAAATAAAAGTAAGATGAATGCGGGGAAGTATTTTGTACATCTCAAATCTTCGGACAACACAGGGAAAGTCAATGAATGCATGGCACAGAATTAGACATAGGAAGAAAGATGAACAGAATTATAAGAATAGTGCATAGAATATGCAATTTTTGCATTCGAACGATCTTTTCGTTTTCTTTAAGAAATTTTACAGAAAACGGAACATTTATTTTTGTTTATGCACTTAACGAACTTGTGAAAATGGTTGGTACTACATGGACTGATTGATTCGAATATTTTTTTACGATTTATCAAACTTTCGCAGATTATTTAAAACAGAAACTATTTCCAGATTGTAAGAATTTTGTTTGGGATAATGATTGCTTATGATGCAAATCTTAATACTTAACCCACAGCTGGTAAAGAATGGGTAGATTAATAAAATTTCCAAGTTCATTTAAGTGTAAGTGAATATAACGACCACGGCTGGTGGTGGAACTCGGCTCTCCGATTACCAATTCCGAACTATTATAAATTCAACCGGATGTGGCCGTAAGCCTAGTACATGGAATGAGAGCAATGGTAAGGGCAGAGTTGAAGCATTTTCTGATGAAATCAATAATAATTCAAACACAAACAGATATATATATATATATATATATATATATATATATATATATATATATATATATATGTGTGTGTGTGTGTGTGTGTGTGTGTGTGTTAATAGATTGTTTCCATGTGAAACAAACTGTCGCTGATCTGAATTGAACTCAGCCTCCACATTTATATTTACAGATGCTCTATCATTGATATTGAACTCCTTATCCCATAAATATAGCACATATTAAAACTATATATATATATATATATATATATACATACATACATACACACACACACACACATATATATATATATATATATATATATATATATATATATATATATATATATATATATATATAAGGGATAAAAAAATTATTAGGCGGATTTCAGATGATCATAATTAAGTAATTCATCGAGTCGAGAAGAAACTTCAACAGAATGCAGAAAGCACTGGACGGCTGTTTCTTCCGCTATTGGGGACTCGTCAGAAGTGAGAATCCACTACTGAGAATTGAACCCAGACCCTTACAATACGACGCAGGCGTCATACCAACAGGCTTTGGTGATGAAAAGGTAATGAATTAGACTCGATATAGCACCGCTCTTCACAAATTCCGTGGTGTATATCATCCGAGTTTCCCTTACATATAGGATCGTGCTCCCAGGAGCCACTACTACTATCCCCAAGCCGCTCTATCCAGAGCATGAGAAGCAAGTTAAAGCAACGATATGCGAGTGATAGAAATTACCATAGGTAAGGGAAACTCGGATGAGTTACACCACAGGTTCAATTCTCTGTAGTGGATAAAAACTGATCATGATTCCAAGATATAGGACGAAACGGCCGTCCAGTCCTTTCTGCATTCTGTTGAGGTTTCTTCTAGACTCGTTGAATTACTTAATTATGATTATCTCAAATCTATGTAATAATATTTAATACTATTTCGTTTTGTTGACTACAGATATGATATTAAATGACATATTTTTGAAAAACACAATTTTGATTTTTTATTTTGATTTCACTGCTTGGTTAGCTCGAGCTGGTGTAATGTTTAGCAAAGTTGTCTTGCTAAAATATTATGACTGAGTCGTGAAAACAATACTCACCACATGCCCCATTCTTTCGGCCTTGTGCCACATTTAAACTACGCTTTGAAAATCACAATGTAAAATAATTTCTATAGAATCCAGAATCCAATGTTATTTTAAGTATGCATTATTGCTCACACACTATGAAATGAAAATATAAGTCTTTCAAAATAGAAAAAAAAAATACCAAGCAGAACCTTTTGAAGAAATTAATAAAAATATATTCCTTGCAATTCGAATAGTTTTTATTGCTATTATATTGTTGCGTTTGATTAAATTTCTGTTTCCACGAACATATTTTGTCGATCAATGATTAAATCTATTGAGAAAATATTTTACATTTCCTTTGCCTGATAAATATATTGCTATATGCATAAATGCATATTACAATAAATGTATTGATGTTCATTTAAGTAGAGGACCTTAAAGATGTTTAAGGATCGGGAAGAATAGAAGAATAGTAATCAAGAAGTCAGTAGATAACGTGGTTATTGCTTTTAAATATTTGAAGATAAAATTTGGCTGAAATGCATGGAACCGGAAGAATGTTCCAGAAACGAGAAGTGCGAAAGACTAAACTGATATCATGGAACTTACGTCTACGTTTAGTCAATTCAATTGGAAATTCAGGAGACTTTCTTGCCAATCTAGTAAGTTTGAGTGACATAACGAAGACGTCATCCCAACAATTAGCATGGAGGCATTTATAGAAAAGGCACAGGAAATCAACTTTACGGCTGTGGGAAATGACTGAAGACGAGATGCCAGGTTAAGACCAATATAATTGCTTATACTTTTGATTTTATGAAGAATCTGTAAATAAATAGCAGGACCACCGCATCACATGTGACATTAGCATTCTATGCATGTACAAATTGTAGGCTTATATATAGGTAAGATAGATTCTGGAAAGAAAATTTGTCTAGCACGACACAGTGAACAAACTTTCTTAG
>CAHIKZ030002585.1:202500-205000 GCA_903632075.3 Acanthosepion pharaonis
AAAAATAACCTTCACAGATATAACTGATAGTTTATAAGGACACGTTAATCAGTGTAAACGTTTTTCTTTTCTAGGTGAATAGAGTCTATTGTTACATTTGGTTTCATAGAAAAATCCCAGAGTTTTGTAACATTCGCATCTTCACCTAGAAGTTCCCAAGGATATTCATACCACTGTTAAGACGTTTATTTTCAGTAGTGATGACAGAATGAAGATATTGATCTTCCTTCTCATGACGGTTTCTTGTACTCACTGGGTATGAATATAGAGCATCCTGAGATACGGTGGTCAATAATTTCAATGTATTGAACCATAGAATCTCCATCTTGGGTTTGTACTATGATGGAATATATTAGCTTGGATTATTTCGTGGAAGCTGGTTCTGGTCACGTGCAGCAGAAATATGCTCTACAGTCGCATACTTAACCCCTGAACTTTATACGACTGGTGGGTAGTGAACTGATCTATTAGGTTGGTGCAAAAATAATGTCGTTTTCTCTTTTGAAGTTGTACGTCAAAAACGACATTATTTTGGCACCAACCTAATACATGAAAATATTTGCTTCCAAGAAGGAACTAGCTATTAATATGTAGAGGATTTTGACTCCAGCTTTCTTCTACTTCATTTTAGCTAAATTATTAATTTATTGATTCTGTTTTCTTGCTGATTTTGTTGCAGTTTTATCTACTTTAGCTCTTTCCCACGATTTAACCCGAATTTTTTTCTATTTCCTTGACTAGATTTCATAGTGTATAAAGATTTTTTTTGTTACTACTTGAAATATTTATATTATTCGGACTGTTATCCTTATCTTCATTGCCATGTTCAGAACGTTTCGGCCGTTGTACGTTTCGGCCTTCTTCAGATGATTGTAATTTCGATTAACTTCTTTTATTTCGTCCACAGATTGTTTTACTCTCACGTGCCATGCCTCTTCCGGATGTCTCAGTTATTTCCCTTTACCTTAACTATTCATGATTTTGTTTTCATTACTGTGCTTGCTATTGAACTCAAATCTTTGGACCTAACCAATGTGGTTATCCATTGGGCCATGTGTTTTTGAGGACATATTTGTACGAATATCTTGGAATTTTTGTTATTTTTTCTACACTAATACGAGTAGCAACATCAGAAATTGTGTGTAATTGCAGATTATTGAACTAAGACAATTCCAGGTTAACCTTGATTGACTTTGATTCTTGTCCATACCGTCCAATGAGGGTGATGCATTCGATTCCATGTGAGTTGCGAATTTTTGCATCAATTTTCTTGGATTCTTATAAGTTCCAGTTTACAAGTTACTTTAGGTGAATACATTTTTAATTATTACTTGCTCGTATTATTATTATTATTACTATTATTATTATTAATTATTATTATTATTATCATCATCATCATCATCATCATCATTCGATTTCTGCTATGGACACACTACCTACCAAGTCTGCGGAAAGACCTAAGGCAGGTCGTGGTGTGTTGTTATGGCCACATTTCATGTTAATTTTTTTTTTTTTTTTTTTTTTTCTCCGATGAAGTTGCTAGCGTTACATAGACAAAGTTCTCCTTAGTTGTGTGCTGTACTTAATAAGACAATTTTCTGTATGTCTCTTAAGCTGGGGTTTCCAGGGATTCTTTCAATGTGTTGTTTTGTTCCATTTTTATAATTCCAAGTGCACCTATTACCACTGGTATTATTCTTGTTTTCAATTTCCACATTTTTTCTATTTCAATTTCCAGGTCTTTGTATTTTGATAGTTTTTCAAATTCCTTGGTTGCTATGTTACAATCCGCTGGACAAGCCATATCAATTAGTAGGCAAGTTTTTTCTTTCTGGTTTTGACAATAATGTCCGGCCTATTTGTTTCAATTTTTCTGTCTGTGTGGATGGTATAATCCCATAGAATGGTGACATCTTCTATTTCTGTAACCGGCGCTGGCCGATGTTCATACCAGTGTTTGCTTACACATTTTCCAAAGTGTTTGCACATTGTCCAGTGTAAGTATTGCCCCACTCTATCGTGACGATTTTATATTCATTTGGGGCAAATAGAACATCCTGAGATTAGATGGTTATTGTTTCTTGGTATTTGTCACAGAACCTGCATTTTGGATCCACATTATTATGTATGATATTTGCCTGAAAATTCCTAGTGAAAAGACTCTGGTCTTGCGCTGCAAGAATAAAGCCTTCAGTTTCAGACTTTAATCCAGATTAACCATCGATTATTAACTTTATCAACATTGGGTTTATTTACGTTCTGGATATTATTGCAGAGGTTTGTCTTGCCAGCGTTGTTTCATCTGTTCAAGGGCTTTATCCTTGGCTTTCTTTTTCATATCTTTTGCTGCAATATTATTATTATTATTATTTTATTATTATTATTATTATTATTAAATTAAATATTGTATTTCATTTCTGCTTTATATCCCGTACATTGAGCATTGTCCTTAAGACATACAGTAAAATTATTTAATTGATAGAACTTTTCTTATTATATG
>CAHIKZ030002585.1:210000-215000 GCA_903632075.3 Acanthosepion pharaonis
TTCCCTTCACGGCATTCTCATCGTTCACCGCGACACAGATCGCTGATAAATTCGAGACGTCGAGTGAAGCAATCATTGAAACGATGTCGTAAAAGTGTCAATTAGCTGGACAGGTGTTGAATGAACCATGTTGCCGGTCATCAGAGCCTGCTTTCTTGTGAGTTGGTCTTTTGAAGGATTCATGTATTCATTGTCTACAACATGCCAACAACTTTTCGGTTGATTGAAGCGAGACAAAATATTTTACAACTGTAACTGATAATATTGTTACTACTTAATCCATAGATGGGGGAGAAGAGGTGGCTTCATACTTTTTCCAAGGATATTTACGCGTAAGTGTTTATAACGAACCCAACGGGAATTGAAACTAGACTCTCCGACTAACAATCCTGAGTCATTATTCATTAAAACACCCAAACATCCACACCTACAACACATGGTATTCCTTAGGGGTCACTACCTGGTTCGACGTTTTTAACATCTATGATCATACGCCAACTAGTGTTACAACATAATGCAGTCGTAAGTCGAACTGGTGTTTGAGCGGCTGTCTAAAACAACCCCATAGAAATGACGAAGTTCAGTACCTTCTTCTGGAAAAAATGACGGCCATTGACTAAAAGACAATACCGGTAGGATGAAATAGAGACATAATAATATAAAAAATGCACGCAGAACTCGAATAGAAAATGTTACATAAATACATTATCCATATCACATAGACATTTCCTTCTTCTGTCAAGAATTTAAGGAAAAATCCATACTTTTCTGAGACTCTCTTACCAATTGCAGAGCTATAATTTAAACATCTTTCATTTTTGTGATAAACAAATATGATATCTTTATTTTCCCACGAAAGATCGTATGAATTCATAACTACAGAAAACATGTTTCTATGTGATATCCAGTAAGCAAAGTACGTGTAAACTTTGCTTCATACCCAAAAATATTTTAAGAAAACTACCCAAGATTAAATAAGTAAAACATGACATATTTTTCTTTCTATGAGATTAAATCTAACAGAAAATTGTGAATTTCCATTTTTCTCAGTGCTTGAAGACAACGCATAAAGTTGTCCAATGGCAATGAATACGTTACCTAAATGTCAAAAACACTTTTACACAAACATTGTTGAAAATATATCCTTAGAAATTCTACAACGAATAATTTAAGAGCGGAATTCTGTTGAATGAATTGGTTTCGGAATATTCATAGGAAAATCATTATATAAATAAAATATCGATTTGATAGTTTCAGTAAAGGAGAATGTCAGAATTTTAATATATATATATCGGTATATTGATAATTACTTAGTATAGAGGAGTGTAATGTGGGTGTGGCGTGTGTGTGTGTGGATATATATTTCTGTACATACCATGCCCTTTAAAGATTGGTCCAATGCTGGTTCTTCACATATTCACTTAATTCTTGCCCTAAATAACTCCCGATATATACTGGCTTGCTTTAAATTAATTGTTACATTATAAATATAGGAATCAAGTGTCAAGTCGGTCATGATATCGTCTTCCTGTATTTTAATCCGTCATTGTATATATATATATATATATATATATATATATATATATATATATATATACCTATTACGTGCAAACGTTTAACAAAGACAAGGAAAACTGAAATCTCTCAAGAACTTCCTTGTCAAATAGGGTACGAGATCGGCATATGTGTAATTAGAATCATGATTTAAAAATGAATTATTATGTTTTGCCTACCGATTTCTCTTGAAAATGGCATTTACGTAAAGGTAGTAGAGAGTTTAATCAATATAGAATTGGTTAAGCAGATCACAGCGCAAGCCTTCTTCAAGACAAGCAATATGGCTTTGTTTATCAAAGTATACTGCTGATGTACTTATGATTAATGCGGAAAGAATCTATCAAACCAATGATAGAAATGATGAAGGTTCGGAATTGCCATATAGGTACATGTTGTAAAGTTACAGTGTCTCCTGAAAAACTTATGAACTGATTGAGTCTTTCTTAACAAATCGTGAAATAAAGGTTATCCTAAGATATCGTTCTTCTAGACATTTTGTACTTATGAATGTGCCCACAAGGGATATGTAATTGGTTTAACTTTGTTTTAAATTTTTATTTACGACCTTCTCGATGGCATCAGCTCTCAATTTCGTATCTATGATGATACCAGACACATTTACTCCTGTCTTGATAATAAATGTGATCCGTTCGTAAAGGTCAAATTGTCGGATTTAAAAAAAGCCATCAGATAGTTGTTAAGAAGGGCTAAGTATAGCTTCTAAATTTTAACGTCTACAAAACAAAATTGTTCTTTATTAATCATCTGAATGACCCCTTTCTTCTTTCTATCAGCATTTCTAATTCTAATTCCCAGGAGAATGAAAAGTTTCGCCTTTCCGAACTCACATCCCCAGCTGACATGAAGTAAAAAACTATATTGAATTCCATTAGCAAATGAGCTGCTAAGAAGTTTGGTTCAGTGCAATAGAGAAATATTCACTCCAGAATTTGCATGAGGGTGTTTGGGATGATCCCCCAGGATGCATAAACTGCAGCACAAACAGCATCCACAGTTTCAAATTGTGATCCATATTTATAAACATCCTTTGCAATCAATTCCCAAAAATTCTCGATAGTGTTTCATACAAAGCACCCTCATGCAGAAGTTAATAATGAGAATGCCAAAGCGAATTTTCGAAGTAATTCGCAAAAATGGAGTATATATTGAGAATTAAATTGTCGTTGGGACTTATTTGTTCTGTATTTGCTATTTCTATTTACATGGTCTCATATTTTTTACCAAAAAAAAAGTTTTTTTCAATGTTTCTTTAAATTAATTAAAAGCTTAAAATATTCATTTATTTGTTGATAAACTACATTTTCAAATTAAATGTAAAAGATGTTTCTCAAATATATTTTGATTAAAGCAACAGTAATTTTTTTTTTGTTTACCCTTTTGTATCTGGTCTTAAGATTTTGGCCAGGGGGTGTATATATCTAGAAATGTTTGATATATTCCAAAGAAGAATCAGCAGTATTTTTGGCCCTGAAGTCGCATCTTTTTTTCAGTCACTTTCCTACCGCTATAAGGTTGTCTTTATATGTCTGTTCATATATATATATATATATATATATATATATATATATATATATATATATATATATATATATATATATATATATGGTAATTATTAAGATGAGATCTTCATTATGATACATAGACCTTATGAATTTAGTACCAGTGCTAGACTGGCAACGAGTTCTCATTAATCTCTCTTGTGAATCTCTTTTATGGCTCGATGCTTTTCAGAGATCTTCAATCTTACAAATGTAAATGCAATGTCTATCGCGAACGGCTGTCTTCCTTAACACTCTCTATTGTTTTCAGTCACTAGTAAAATTACAGTTTTATAATTCTTTCATAAGCAGTACACACTTGTGGCTTTATAGCTTTATTGTGAGTGTATTCCCTGAAGAAAGAAGAGTAAATAAAGGAAATTCTCGGTAAGTAAGTAATGTGTCTAAAAATAATACAAAAGGCATTAACAATGCATTAGTCTGCACTCAGCTTTCACATAAGTTAGCAGGGCGTCACTTTGTCGGGCGGTCCAACATTGACACCATATATTTCTACTCTAGGTGGGACTATTCTTTTAAGATCAATCTAGAAGAGTGCTAATCTGAAGATTTAACAATTATCATCTCCTGATGTATGTGTCATATTGAAATAAAATATTAAGGACTGACAAAAAAAATCTTTTATGGAAGATGTTAATGATGTTAGGTATGTTATGTGTTGTTTCTTACTGTGCGGCTTTTCAACAATTTGTCCTGTGATTGTTAAAATTTCCAAACCCTTTTTCTTCATAATATCCGAGAAATTTTAGCTGTCACTTTCTGATGTTAAGTATATTTTTTGTATTTTGTTTACCTTTCTTCTAAATCTTATAGAGGAACCATCCGAGTTGAAATCCTCAATAATATATCCATCGAAAGTGTTGATGATTTCAAATATATTGGATCTCAAATAAGTTTCCTAAAAATATATCAACATTCGCAAAACTCTTGCATAGGATGTGTAGAACAAACTTTACAGGATTAGGCGCTCAAATCTTCAATCCTACTTAAAAGTCCAAACCTTTCGAATATTGATTGGACCAGTCGTATTGTATGGATCAGTAACTTGGACATTATCTGCTTTGTCTTGAAAGAAGACTAGAAGGACATATACAAATCTAATTAGAAAAATCCAAAACATCAGCTGGAAATCCCATACAACACTTAACACAATTTACGGAGAACTGAGACCAATCTTTCTTAGGCTCAAACAAAAACGATTACAGTTTACTTGCCCCTGCCACCAAGTGTACAGGGAAATTGTATCATCTTTATTGACATCCTTCTGGAAGTGTCTTCGTACGAAAATTAACTTTCCAAGACACGATAGCTGGGGACTCAGGGTTGGACATTATGGATCTGGGGACAGCAATGCAGAACCAATCAGTTTGGAAAGGGTTTGTCAATTGAGTTCCGACTAACCATAGGGAAGTCGAAGGATGATGATGATCAAAGCTTATATAGTCAGTCCATGGTATTCTCACCATCCTTGTGTACTATCACATTTCTCTCGCCTCAAGTTTCTTTTTTTATCTCTATCGAAATTTTGCAGTATTCACTGTCGCAATTGAGGACTGATATCAAATAACAGTTCAGTACCCTTTTGTTTATTGCTAACAATTTTTTTTTATTCTACTTTGACTTTCCATTTGGAATATATATTTTTCTTTAACAATGGAGATTCCGTTATCGGTATTGCCTTTTCTGTCCTCTATCAAACACTTTTGGGTTAATCAATGTGCTCTACTTTGGTATGTCCAATTTTAATTTGCATTTTGGAATATTATTTTTTTCTGGCAAACTATGCAATCTATCTTCTTGCAATTTATGTTTAGTTCTTTCTTCTTGTTTTTTGATTCCTTCCCTTCTGTAGTAATTCTTATA
>CAHIKZ030002585.1:220000-230000 GCA_903632075.3 Acanthosepion pharaonis
TAATAGTCATTACAGAATAAAAAAAAAAACACCAGATTGTCACAAATATAGTTATAAATCTTCAAAATTACTACGGCCATCTGCATCTGATGCAAATAGCTTATCATAAACCTCGTCATTTACAGTCCCGTCGTATAGGTCATAGTCTTATACGAAGGATATTAGATAGAATCACGAAAATCTGCTAAGAATTTGGGGCCTCGTTTTATCTATAGGTTGCCTTATAGGTGGAAACATAAGAAATATATATATATATATATATATATATATAATCGTAACCGTAGAAACAAGAGATGTGTCCTAAAATAGAGAAAATAACCCCATTTTCGGATAATTTTGATGGGATTCATAATAGGACAATTGAAACACATTAAGGGGTATTTATTTCTAATTTATGAATGATCTCTTATTGCTACAATGCTTTAGTCTTTATGCAGTGATAAGTTGTTGCATGAACGTGCGAACTGGTAAAAAAATAGAAAAGTAATTTTTATAGTATAGCTTTATTATTATTCAAGCTGTAACTTTGATACAAAAACCGTTATAAAATGTTATTTTACTTGTTTCAGATTAACAAATAAAGAAAAACAAAAATAAGTAACGTATTACATTCTGAAATGTTTTTATTAATCTGTAAAATAATCATAATTAGTTATGTAAAATCAAATCAAGAGTGAAAATCAACTGTGTCGTTGGATAAGAAAAAGGTTAAATCACGAATTGATGGTAGACGCTGGTATCCAGTGAATCTTCAATTGATCATAACCGGCATTTAATTTTAAATTGCGTGTTTAACCGATGAAATAAATATCTTACATCGGTTTCTTTGACTGGTTGAGGATTGATTAAAAAATCACACTTAAATGTATGTACGTTTTATAGAAGTTTCTTTTTTCAAAATGATGACATTGTCTTAATGAACTTTGTTTCCTTACAAATCTACTTATATCTAGATGCCTTCTCCACTGACAAGACCGTGGTTTTGAAATTAATATGCGTCGTAAAGGTTTTCCCTAATTGTTGGAAATAACACTTTCCATGCTCTTCTAGTTGCTTACATTGTGAGTGAAGACATAGTTTAGATAATTATAGTCGAATTGACATCGAGGTAATCAATGTATTTTCCCATTTTCGTAATATACTTTATTCTCTTCAAATGATGATATATCAATTCGATAAAATAAATAGCGATATACATTTATTGTCAACTTTTAATCAGATGAGGCGACTTTATAAATTTCCTAAGGAATTCCTCAGAATGTTTATTTCTACATTTCTGAATTAAACGTTGCATAATCCCATAGAAAGAAGCATTCATTTGGTCCTTTAGAAAAAAAACAAACATTTGATCCAAATTTATGTTTAATGGGAAGATCCCACATGCATGAGAGTAGCAAGAGCGAACTTATCTACGCTTTGATATTTCTGCCACAAAACATCTGGGATTACATGCAACCTTGCTTTTAATGAAAATGAAGGGTTTTCTTGCCATTTGTATTCCTACAAACTAGATATATTCCTCTTTTTTTATAAACTGTATTTCTCCAAGAAAATAAAAGAATATTCCAGCTATTAAACGATCCAAACACAAATAATATTACAGTCCATGGAACTCTACTATTCTTGAGTGTGCCCTAATTGATTAAGTCGTAATATGTGTTTTTTTCATGTCTACCTAAGGTTCGGTGTATGAAATGCAATATTCGTTGTCATTTTATGCTTGCATCCATTACACTGAAAATATAGTGATTGCATAAACAAAATGTATCAAACTTAAATAAAATAAAGCATACATTCCATGAGCTGAAAAATACGACCGGCTATTCTATTAACAATATAACTGCAACGTTTCTATTAGTAACTATTCTAAGATTTTAATGATAGAGGAAAGAAACAATTGGATGCAGCAGGAAGATTTTGCTATAAACCCTAATCAGGTGTATCTGTAGGTGTAGAATTTTTGGCCACGATAGAAGTGTTTTTGATAATTAAGTCATTAAAAACGTAGTTTCATTTCGATAATAAATGGAACCGAGGATGACGTTTCCTTGATTATGTTTTTTTTTTTTTAAATCAAAGGATGAAATGTCTGAATTCTTTTCAATCATCAACAAATATTTTATAAATTTTGAAATAAAGTTAGTCAATACTGTCATTTACAGTATTTCTTTATTTTCTAGCGTTGTTCTTCTTTGGGAATATACTAATTTTTAATGTATCAATGTTAATGTCTGTTCATTAGAAATATATTTCAAATGGGATTATAGTTTTTTTTAAAAATATCATAATTTTCTCTTCAAAATAAGAATGCGTCTGATGCAACAATGAGACAGACTATCCTATTATAATCGAAGTTGAGTAACATCAAATACCTTGTTGAAAGATCGATTAGGAATAGCCGGTAAATTACGTTTGGATGTGCGGGCGGCGTAATGGATAACAGCACGGAAGTTGGAATCGGAGACCTGGAGCTGCAATTCAAAACGGGTTCGTTATACAAAAAAAATAAAATTACAAATTGTATAAATCAGCCTCATTTCCTTCAACTGTGTGTTAAGTAGTATGATATGTAACAGTAAATTGTTATTATATCCCAAAAACGCGTAAAATCCTAAAAATATTTTCCTGCTTTAAATAACCTGCAAAAAGTTTATAAACCGTAAAAAATATATATATATATATATATATATATATATATATATATATATATATATATATATATATATATATATATATATATATATATACGAAGAATGACTTGAAGGATAACTTTCATAGTCATAGTATATATAGAAATATATTGAAATTGTAATTACTGTGTTTAATTATGAAATATATTTTAAAATATTATTAATTTAAAAAAATATTTTTACATGATAGATTGAGAAAATCATACGTTTTCTTATATTGCTAATACGATTTCGTCATTTTTATAAAAAAATCTGACAAATAATAGGTTAACCCCGGGGAATAATTTTTATGATTTCCTAGCAAAATAAAGGATCTATATTTGAAGCCAAAAGCAAGTGGATAAGCTAGGGTAAAGATAAAAAAAAGACATTCTCGGTATATTGTCCACGGCTACACTTTTAACTTCATTTTTGTTTGAACTTGATGGCATGCAAAATTTTTCAGATAAGTTAGTGAAACAAATTATAGAGGTCTCTCCCTCAGCTGACAGCGTACGGACAGATATTAATTTTCGCGTATATATTCCACCTCCATCGAATGGAATGGTTTTTCTTTCTGTAACCAAAAAGAGATTAAAGATTAAGCTAGTGGACAAGCTCCATGATTGATCAGCTTGAAAGATTATTGGAAATAGCGTAATCTTGACAATAAAAAGAATACCTTTAGGACGAAGACAGCTTTTATTATAGTTAGTCAATATTATTGATCGTTCTTATAAGAAGCAATTCCATTCCATTTTAAAGTCCACATATTACTTCTCTTGCCATATCATGGTTGAAAACCTAAATCAGTCCATTCATTTATCTTTGTATCAGAATTTCATTAGAAAATATTCCGATGCTATTGATATATCGATCGAAAAGATGTAAACAAGGCCCAGATGTGAGGGAACTGAATGAAAGAATATATGATTTCGATTTCTTTTTTATGAGAAGAATTATAGAATTCTCTGATCGCTTCAGCCTCTCGTTTTCTATTGATATTTATTTTTGTTCTGTTTAATTAGGGCAAACATATGTTCGCCTCTAGGCAAATAATTGATTCCCCCTCCCGTACTGAATACAATAACGTTTGAATTGACACTAACAAGGAAAAATCTATACTATTACAATGTTCTGAAGGTTTGCTTTTAAAAGACAAAAGCAACTTGTTGATTATTAAATTCACGAATAATTTTTAGTTGCTAATCCTAAGTCTGGCACAGTCTAAGAAATGCAGAGCTTACAATTTTGGTTGACCTAATGAATATTGTAAGAGTAAGTAATTAACGAAATCTCTACATTGACAAGTTCAAAATATCGGTATGTTTAAGGTCCTGGCATTTGAGTTGACCTAATAAATATTGTAAGAGTAAGTAATTAACGAGCCCTCTACATTGACAATTCCAAAATATCGGTATTATTAAGGCCCTGGCATTTAGCTTGACCTAAGGATAATTGTAAGAATAACTAATTAACGAATCCCCTACATTGATAAGTCCAAAAAATCGGTATTGTTTAGACCCTGGCATTTGAGTTGATCTAATAAATATTGTAAGAGTAAGTAATTAATGAATCCTCTATACTGACAAGTCCAAAATATCGTTATTTTTAAGGCCCTGGTATGTCGGTTAATCTAATGAAAATTGTAAGAGTAACTAATTAACGAATCCTCTACATTGACCAGTCCAAAAGATCGTTATTTTTATTAAGGCTCTGCATCATTTCTTCTACGTAACGTATAGTTTAAGAAAGTTGGTGATCATCTTTCTCCACAATTAGCTCTCCATTGTAGCTCTTATTGCATTTAGTCTTTTTGTTATCTGTTCTAAAACCTTTTCTGCTATCGATTTACTAAAGTTCAATATGCGTTGCTTTCTCTGTCGCACTTACTGTCAATCTACCCTGTGAGTATAAAATTTTTCAGGCTCGATTTTTTCTCATTATACGCCCTAGAAATATCAACGAGTTTTTTTTATATATATATATATATATATATATATATATATATATATATATATATATATATATATATATATATATATATATTTTTTTTTTCATTTTTTGTTTATATTTTCATGAAAATTTTGTCGCTGCTCTATATTTGGCTCCAGTTTTAACCATCCAAAAGCTGATATATTTACTTGGGAAGGATTGGAAGTCCATGCGTATTTTCTGAATTTAATTAGTTTTATATTATAAATTATTTACAATGTTAATTTTTCAATTAGAACAGTAATCCGAATAAAAATATTTTAGATTGCATTCATTCATCATGTCGGCTTAAATGTATAAAATATTTCTCTTCAAAACAACTCAAGAAAATAGGTATCTCAATTTCAGTAGCTTATATAGCTCTTGATGTGTGCTGTTTTGTAATTATTTTCTCTTCACGTTACAAGTGCTATCCATTTGTATCATTACGGTACAAACCTAAGTTGCTCCATAAAATAAAAAGCGAAGATAATAAGGAAATCCCGATATCTGTTTTAATCGATCATACGAGCCAAGTGAGAAAATAGTCTATTATATTCTTAAACAAAACAGACTAGATGCCCGCGAATGATTTTTCCAGAACAAAGGAGCTTAAAAGCAAATAGAAAGCGAAATCCCCAAAAGCTTGTCCAGAAACCTTGGAAAGTGTGTTATATGAATATAGCAGTCGAACTCTTAATACATAGAATAATACGAAAAGGACATGATGTTAATAATTGGATATTAAGAATTAACGACTTAAAGGGATTTGATAATGTTGATTACAAGAATAAACTTAAATTTAAATGTGATCTGACGGGAAACCAATCCTGAAATGAAAGCTATCAGATGACTCGTGCTTCACGTACAACAACAATCATAGCTAGCTGCAGCATTGGAACTTTCAACCCTTTTTTGTAACACTGATTATAGATTAAATTATAAACGAAAATCCTGTTTGATCGTCGCCAACATTCGCGTCAGAAATAAATTACTTATGGATGATTCTTTTCAATTTTAATTACTCTTGTGAAAATCATTTTGACAGGGAGTTCATAAACACGTGCATGAGAAGTGGAAGTTTTTTTAAACAGAGACGGAGATATACAAAAATATTTACAACAGCAGCTTAGACATCTAAATATATGTTTACGAAACTTTCAGTGAAAACACTCATTTTCTGTTATACAGGTAAATGTTATAATAATCTACGGGAATTAGTAATAATATTTCAGTTAGTCTCGAACATGCATATACATAAATTAGTTTCCAGTATTATAGTTTAGTTAACTACAGGGAAAATGTTTGCAACAACAACTGTGCAACTTCATTTGTCTCCTTTGGTGCAAGGAAAAATATCACACATGATAGAGGAACATATTGTTTCAGAATGCAAGGACACAATTTTAATTATACTGTCAGTCTTCATCCTGAACCAGAACAAAAAAATATGGCACTCACAAGTAAGTTAAATTTAATGAAATTTGAATAGATATCTACTAGATTTTAACCGAAACAATTGTAAATTAAATAATAAATAAATTCAAATAAGTAACTATAATTATTAAAAACACCAATTAAATATAAAATTAAATACCGAATCTAGTAAAGCATTTAAAAATCAATTTTTATAAAATAAGTTTAACGCCAATTTCTCTATTCATCAAAATTAAAATTGAAAAGATTTAATTAAAATTTAATTACAATAAAAAGCAAAGTAAAATGGACAGAAAGGGCTTCGGACTTTTAGACAGACAAGAAACCGATATTTAATTGCAAAGGGGGTTATTAAATTATTTAAAATGCATCTTTTCGTTTTTTTAGGAAGTGCATTGTCATACCTAGTATACAACTATAGATTTCGCCGAATTAAGGACTTAAACAATTATGACAATGTTTAATCAAATTAAATAAATATATAAGGTTTCGTATTTAAATAATTAACATTACAAAATTTGGGTGTACCTTTTTTACGCACTTACTTATCATTTTAACTGCTGCATATGTATATATATATATATATATATATATATATATATATATATATATATATATATATATATATCTTACAATAGTATCTCTCCTTGAAAGGCGTCACCAATATTCTACTTACATAGACAATAGTAAAATAATATCATATATACTACAACAACAACTACTACTACTACTAAAAATAATGATGTTGATAAACATAAGAATAGAAAAAATACGCATGGGAATTCTCACATAGTTCGTAGATTTTTATCCAGTCGATGACAATAATCCCACCTTTTTTTTTCTCTGATGGCATGATACCACATATGTTCGCATCTTCTCAGACAAAACAAAAAAAACTTCTTTTGATGTATTTAGCTGAAATATGGGGGCAACTTGTACTACGCAAACTAAAGTCAAATAATAATAATGATAATAATAATAGAAATGCAAGATAATGTGACTTATGTCCTGAAAATACTGCTGAAGTGGATATCACTGTGAAAATATCAGTAGAAAAACTGAAATAAGATATGAAAAATATGGCTAAAAAAAAAAAGAAAATAAAGCTGGATCCAAATGATTCCTTTTTCGAAGAAAGCAATTATGATGTAGATTTAAAACCCAGAAATGTCTCAGGTGTTCAGGAATTAAGGATGAGACTGAAGGTTTTATTATTCTTGCGTAGGACTGGAGCCTTATTCCACGTAAATACGAAACAACTATCGTGGATAATAGCTTTTTTTTTTAAATTGTTTCTTTTTGACTGATTGATGTAACAGTTAATTTTGTATGAATATGTATAGGCCATATTCCCTTCATTGAGTAGTAGTTCATTGTGGGATTAAAAAATATCTCGTCCGAAAATTATTTTTGCTCCAGTATGTCATCATCATCAGGTCGAGTATTCTTCTAGGATTCTCCTGATCGTTGCCTCCAACCATCTCTGACAGACATCGCTGTCGTCAGGTCCTCTAGATAGCATCTAGAGACATGTACAAGTTGGTCAATATAGGTGTGATTAGGCCTTGCAACAGATCATTTGACGTGCAGTGGATTCCATAGAAGAGTGACTTACTTCAACAAGAGTGAACAGCTAACTGAAGCCTTCTCTCTCTTAGTGAAATTGAGATAGGAAGAAGGTGCCCATAATGTCAATTTTGTTTAAAATGTATAATACGTTATGCACTTAAAATTGATTATTGCAAATGTGCAGTAATAGTTAAATCTTTTCACCAACAAGCGGAGAATGAGAAACAGTTGACACATTAAAACTAATTTAAATAGACAACAAAATATTATAATAATTATTATTATTACTACTACTACTACTACTACTAATAATAATAATAATTAGGAAACTGCAAGAAATTGGTATGAACACCACCAAGAACTGGTTAAAGAGGTAGGACCTGTAACAATTTTATAGGAATTTACAATGCACACAGAGAGATCAGTCAAAGCTCATCGCCCTTGACATCGTGATTTGAGACCGCAAAGACAAAATGTGCCTCTTTATTGACACGGCAATCCCTGCCGACTGCAATGTATCTTTGAAGATCAACAAAACTATCCAAATACAAGTACCTTGAATTCGAAACCTTAAAAATGTGGCACAAGAGAAAATTGGCATTTCAAGTTGTAGCTGGAGCGTACGGATTGATTAGAAAAAGATTCTAAATGACTGATTCTTACACATACATTAAACAAATATAAAAAAATTTACTTACAAGTACAGCCTACACCTTACGAAGGTCTTTATCTATGTAAAATGTGTGAGACATTTTAAACTGCTTACTGGAATTGTCATGATGCCATTTCTGACCTTAGGTCTCTGGTCTGATCCCGGATAGAAATGAGTATAGATCAGAAACCCCAAAAAATAATAATACAACAGCAATAATAATAATAATAATAATAATAATAATAATGAACAAAATGATTGACTTAACTCTTCCAATATATCTTAACTCTTAGAGAAGGTCGTTATTGAAGAATATAAAAAGAAATAAAAGAAAAGATGCAGCGTTAGACAATGTTCATCAATATTTCGACAGTATGTAGGCAGCACAATTCCAATGTCTTCCATCTAATCCCTAATGTCAACAAAGACTATAGTTCTAACAGAAAGCCAATGAATCCCACTTGTTGCTTACGCCATACATCTAATGAAACAGCTGATCACAAAGTTTATGGTTTCCCAGTTATTTTGGCAAGCTAATACATTATTAAAAATAGCAGGATAGGACAATATATTTATTGATATGTCTGTTTGAATGATTGTATTTTTTGAACCCGGATACATGGTACATATACCAACGAACGATGCTAAAATATGGTGATAGAGTGACTATATTGTTCAATGCCCCAATCAATACTAACAGGAACACTGATGCAAATAGATCACACACAGTTATAAAAGATTTTTAAAAGGAGCATGCCACCTAATTTATATATGGAAGCTTAAAACCACGATTATCCCTGTTGTGATAGGTGCATTGGGCATGATAAAGGAGGGTAACAAAAATTGCATGAGGAAAATTCCTAGAAACAGCAGCATCTCAGTGTTACAAAATATTATTTTATGCGGAACTGCAATTATCATTCGAAAAAAACTCTCCCTCTTAAACTATACGTCAAAAACGGGCATAAGTACCTCAACTGCAGTGCTAACTTTACTCCTAGAACCGCTGGGGATGTTGCTAATTAGACACTTAAAAAAAATCTCTGGCAAGATAATACCACATGCTTTAATACTAATGAGTGCAAGTAGAAACCAACACTGAATTTTTAATTCGAAAAATATAATCACGCTTATGAAGGCTCCTGCGATCCCAGTTGCAAGTAATGGCTTCAACATAATATGTAACGTATAGAAGTAAAACTATGCAAAGATTCGTACACAATTCACATGCGATAGTATACATCAACCTAAGGCAGATGTTGACTGCCGGTATCTGACAGAGAACAGTCGGTAAGGATAAGATGCCCCCGAATTTGTCTTACAAATTTCATTACTGGGACTTTGTAAGTATCACGCAGTTATAAAAGTTCGGATGTTAAAACTTCAAATATCGCATCGAAAAAATATATAATCTCTTCTGTATCAAAAGAAGCCAATGATTATGCAAGGGAATTCGGATTCCATCTTGAAATAGAGTAGCACTGAATTAAATACAACGACCAGAAAGTAAGCAAGAAAACTGAGACGATAAATGTACAATATGACCAAAATTAATTAGAAGAGAGCCAGATTTATATAGCCAATTCCTTCCCCGATATAATAATTGTCATTTAGATTCGGAAACCAAGAGTACCTGAGTCGTTCACGATTTAAGGCTGAGACTAAACGGTTTAATCTTACTGCATATAACTAGACCCTG
>CAHIKZ030002585.1:237500-242500 GCA_903632075.3 Acanthosepion pharaonis
TATCTATAATTACAAGAAAAAAAACAAATTTAAAGCAGAATAAAATAGATCACATCTCATGTGGATTTCTAGAAAATGAAGCAATCATCTAAGTATCGTTTCCCGTATTTAGTGTCGTGGGTTTTTATATTTTCCCCATAAATTTGTTCTATCTTTTCATAGAGGTTTTCCTCTGGGTAAGGTAATGTTAGGGTGGTATATGTTGGCGCCATTTTTATTCCCATTGTGGTAACTATGGTTTGGATATAGTTTTTGTTGTCAAATTCAAATGTGTTATTGTTTAGAATTAGTTCTATATTATCGATAGTGAATTTCTTAGTGATTCTGGGATGTAGTGTTTCTGGATGTTTTTCAATTCAGAATGAGATTAACTTTTTATCTAATTCATAGGGTATGTTGCTATTTAGGCTACCGATGCCAAAAGTTGGCATGAGTTAGTCCGATCTAGTTTTTTGTGGTATGGAGCTAAGGAAGTGAATATCGTCTCTGATGTAGCTTTTAATCTATTTAGTAAATAGCTGTAATATTGTATATATATATATATATATATATATATATATATATATATATATGAGAGTGAGAGGGCGAGAGAGAAAGAAAGAGAGGGGGGGAGCGAGAAAAGAGAGAGGGAGGGAGCGAGAGAAAGAGAGAGGGAGGGAGCGAGAGAAAGAAAGAGAGAGAGAGAGCGAGAGAAAAAAGAGAGAGGAAGCGAGAGAAAGAAAGAGTGAGAGAGAACGATAGATAGAGTGAGAGATAGAGATGTGTGTATATCGGATATATTTTTGATGTAAAAATTTCAAGCCATATATAGATTTACTAAAAGGAGCTTATATGTGGTACAAGGTCGTAAATATGAAGCAAGAAGTGAGAATAGATTTCATTACTTAGTAGTAATTAACTATTCAGTAAGCGAAGCTTAATTGTGGTGTTACGCCGAAAGCATAGAATTCGACACGGAGAATTTATGTAATTTTGACGAAAAAAAAATACATGTTAGCTGGGAGAACAGAAAGACTCTCAAACACTAACAAGAATAAATCTAATGACAAGAAAGTGTATGTTTCTTATATTTGCCATATTTGTGTCATATATTTTAAAATTTTCTCAGGTTAAAAAATTCATATTCGTTTGGAAGAATATTTAGGTCATAAACTGATATATTGTGAGACGAAATAATTATTTGTAGACCGAAATATGTTTTTTTTTTTGAGAATGTGTTATTATTGACGATTGTGTACAATATCGGAACGTGCTTTATTGATTTTATAAGGAAAAGATATGCCTGACGATGAATAAAGGATTCTTCGAAAGTACTTGCATTATAAAAAAATATAAACTGGAAACAACAGACAACAGTTTTATAGATGAGGATCACATCAATCTATGGATTAATAGTATTTTAATGCATACATTATACACTACTAGCGATGGATGTCGCCAATAGTAGCATTAATATTGCTGATTGATTCTATGATGATTTTTATATATATATATATATATATATATATATATATATATATATATATATATATATATATATAGCACTGGCTGAAAGTAAATAACTTATGCTCCAAACAGAGGATATGGGAACAAGAAAGACTAGAGTGACACTATATGGAATGCCTTATATATTTCGGATGACTACTTTTTCTTAGCCCAATTTGGGAATGTTACTGAGGCTCTCGACTCTTAAAAGCAAGTCGGGCATAGCTAGCACAGACGTAGAAATTATGGTTACAGTGACCAAAATTAATATGGACATCTCTAATTTGTTAATATGTGGAGGCTGATTAATCTATATGGTAGTAGAATAACGTCGACCCCAATGCAGGACCATTGAGGTCACAAAAGATTTATCGAAAGCTTGCCCTGGAAAGAGGCCGGGACCACAAACCTAACCAACGACTATCAATGAAGCGTGGCCAAAAGAAACCAAAGGCTGGTAATTGTGAAGCGAGGAGCAAAGGCGGTAAAACGTCCCCACGGGGAGGATCTCACAAAGAAGGAAGCAAAGAAGCCGGCCTCAAATACGCACCAGGAAAAAAAAAACACCGCAACAGCAGTGATCAGCGGCAGAAACCCCAACGAGAGCAAGAATGTTAACGGAATCAACAGCAGGAGGATTCACACAAACAACAACCGGAGGACCTTCAACCAGTCTAGAAGTAGGGATGGTGAAGATGCCCCTGCCTCGGTCGCCCTCTTTAAAAATGGAGAGAGAGAAAGAAGAGGATGAGGTAAAAAATCTCTAAAAATAAAAATTAAAAACAAAAAAAAAAAACAAACCTGGTCGAAGTAGAGAGGAAATGGCAATGGACAAAACCAAATCCAAATCTGTTCCTGCTTCCCCAGAAATACAGCAGGAGCTTTATATCGAAGACACAGCGAGGAGTTTCCCTTTCTTCCATTCATCACCCTCCTAATACCCATAAAAAAAAAAACATATCAAAGAGGGGACATTTATTCCCCAAAACGGCCCTCTTGAAAACACATTTTCAAGTAACTTCTGTCGACGGAATTTGGTAGCAAACCCAAGAAATTTCCCGAATGTAATAACCTGAATAAGGGAACTCTCAGAGGCAAAGGACGCTTTTCCAGAGATCACAATTGTGGGGATGGAAACGCCGGATTTGAGTAAATTACAAAAAGAATTTTGTTGCTCTGGTCCCGGTTATACTCCATTACTTGTTAAATTAACTTAAATTAACCTAACCCAGGAAAATATGCGGCATTGTCATAGACGGTCGCATGACGACAGAGATGGGGACAAGGAATCTCGGACAATCCGTCGGTGTTCGGTCGCCCGCAAATTTCATTCAGTCTGTGACTAGGAGAACAAACATTAAATTTTTTTCTCAAAGGTTTCTATCTTGAATGTGAAGGTTTCTGAGATCACTGTAATACTGCTCGCCTGCTTCATGATCTCTTGTCCTTCTGTGTGATGGGGCTGCGATCCAGGAAACACACTTTGTCTGCGAGTTTGATGCTCGGGTGGTGCCTAGCGGTTTTTCGTCGGTTCATCATACAGGGAACAGCTGGCCAGTGGTGATTCCTTGCCAGTTAAACATAACATAAGTGTGAGGGAGGAATTTGTCATGTCGATGAAGATGAGGAGATTGTGTGTGGCCGATATTACCGTGACCATATTACGATTCGGGTCGTTGCAGTTTATGCGCCCAAAGACCAGAAGGAGTTCGCTTCTTTATTTTTCCATCAGTTAGGATCGTTCCTGGGTATTTTTGCGATTAGACTTGACGGGGGAATGGAGTGCCATCCTGAACCACAATATAGACTGTTGGTGTGGATTTCTGGCGATCGTAGCCTGGATGATCTGATTGACGAGTTTGATCTCGTCGATAGATGGCGTGTCGATCACCCTTAGCTGTATATTTGAACGTGGGAACCTACGTGGTCGTCTACAAGGGTAGCCAGCTACCTGGATAGAATATTAGTGGGAACGGCCAATATAGACTTACGAGAATGCCCCACCTTAAACTGATTAGGCTGTAAAACCACAGACTCCTCTGTTCGCGGATAGATTTAGATGCTAAACCTAAAAACACTTGCCACCGGATGTTCAATCTGTCTTTACTAAAGAGGCGGGTGTTTTGGCATCAAATAGTGCATAGTATATGACGGCTGCACGAGTCCTACAAAACATTTATTATTTTAGATTCAATGTTTTCCTATATTTTAGTTTGTATGGGGGGTCATCATTTCCACCTCGTTTCACGGCATCTTTATTTATTTACATCTGATTGACACACACTAACAAATATATATATATATATATATATATATATATATATATATATATATATATATATATATATATATTTATATCCTTGTCCTTGAATAACATTTAGATCATGTGGGGTTTTTGTAGGTTCCATTCTGAATATATTATTTTGGTATATGTAGTAGTGAATGGTGAAAAGATGGCATATCGTGGTGAATGAGTAATTTGTACTGAATAGATGGCTCGTGAATCTGATTAGCTAGGTCTAAGATAATTAATATTGATTGGCCTCACGTCAGATCCCATTTTTAGGCCCTGAGTCGCAATTATTGTATTTTACAATAATATGTTAATTGATAAGGCGAATGGGAAAATTTTTTGGGTTCCGTGATCAAATACGTTGTTTATGTCAGAGTATATAAGCTTCCTGATCGATGAATGCTGATTGATTTGCTGAAAGATCTCTAAGTGTTTAATTTAACCGTGTATCATTAGATAGCGCTTCTGTCACTGAAAGAAACAAAAAATGTGGACGAAGAATCTTATAAGATTTCAAGTGTCACATAAGAATTGTTCCACTAGAACTCTCATTGAAAAACTAAAGCATGATTCCACACAAAATGAAGCTTTTTATTTTCCATCTGTTTTTTGGAGCATTCATCAAATGAAGGAAATAAGGTATAAAGAAATTCGGTAAAAATGTCATGTTTACGACAAAAGAAATATTTATCAACTCAGTTTAACTTGACTTGAGCAGTTTTTACTTCTGTAACTCTACAAGTAAATCTATGATTAATGTATGAAAGGAGGGCCATATCATTGCATTTTGATTGCAAACGAATTGATGGCCATGCATGTTATGTGCTTCCTTTGAAGAATGAATGAAAAGTAGTTAACTTAGAAGCATTACATCTACCAAATGCCAAAGTGGATACTCTTGTCAAAGGAAAAACATTTTGTCTGGATGAATACAATTTTTTTTGGCGGGGGGGCAGAAAGATGATTGATGCAGACTACGAAAGTCAACCCTAGTAGCAGGAATGGGATTGTCATTCGATTACAAAGTATATTTACTCAAAAGAAACTGGAAGAACCACAATTCATTTGCTGTCAACATCATCTATTTGAACGAGTGCTTCGCGTCGTCATGGCAGACGAACTTTGAGGAAAAAAAACACATCAAACAATATAGAATATCCATTAATCCGTGAACTTGTAAATAACTACGAACAGCCCAGCAGAATTGTATGAATTGTAAAGA
>CAHIKZ030002585.1:247500-267500 GCA_903632075.3 Acanthosepion pharaonis
TAATATTAAATGTTAAAAGAATACTGCTATATTGTAATAATGGTACAAACAGTTTTTTTAAATAATCGTTGCAATATGTCACACGTATTCAGGATGGAATTACCGTTAACAGACATTCTAATGTGGAATATCAGTTGAAATTTACAATCGTTATCTATCAACCGCGTCCTCATATTCCTGACTTGTTTTCTCCTTCCACTTACGTTCATAGCACGCATGTCATGGGCACTTCAACATGGTGGAATAGTTAGCAACCTTATCTCGCTAGACCAATTACGACTAATAGTGTGGTCTATCCTCAATGGTTGCACACACACTTTCGGTCACATGCCACATCTAAGCTATGCTTGGAAAATCATTCTCACTAGATCAGTTACGGCTGAGTAGTGAGTTCGATCCTCACTGGGTGCTTCACGTTTTCGGCCTTTTGCTACATCTAAGTTACGCTTATAAAATCAGTGAACTTCGTCCTTGTGCCATATCTAACCTACGAATTCCAGTGGTATTAGAAAACCACCATACATGCAACTCATTCTCTATCTTTCTACCTTAAGTAACTCTTCAGTTGTATTGTTGGAACTTTAGGAGAAAGACAACTGCCTTGTTGGACAGAAATACCAGTACAGTACATGCTTGTGACAACTCAGGATGCAATGAGATATGTCTAAATTTCTATATCTCTTTTTATATTTATTGTTTTCATGTTAAACAGTGCAGGGAATGATGATAATAGTGAATTCATCCTAATAAAGGCAGCAAATGATATTCCCGATTTCACGTTGTAATGAGACATTAAACCGCATTTGGGATGTATAAAATATTAAATTTCTCTACTGCTGTACTTTGCAATATGTCCACCACTGAATGTCATATAATAGGACTAAGTTCACATTTTCGTCCAGTTATTAAAGACATTTTTTTTATTCAGGTGTAACTGATGAACGGATTGCATTTAAGTGGCACTTCTACTGAAAAATATAGGTTGGCGAGAATTGCTGTGTTAATTCATCCATATGTTGATAAAAATCATGACAAAGGAGGGAAATAATTATCATTAGAAATTCTTATCAGTTACCAGAACAAGATAGATAGGCTTCCATATATACAGCTGTAACTGTGAGATTGTGGATTTTACGAGAGAGAGAGAGAGAGAGAGAGAGAGAGAGAGAGAGAGAGAGAGAGAGAGAGAGAGAGAGAGAGAGCACGGCTGGGTGATAATGTCTCTTTCGATTCATGACTGATTAGGCAGAAGATTTTCCTGCGGTAGATTGCCATTTGTTTCTGCGGTAGACTGCTAATTAAAGGCTATAAGACCCAGTCTATCCTGCTATTCAACCCATAGCCAGGGGCTAGAAGGGATGGACTCATAACTTTCCCAAGGTTATTTGCGTGTATATGAATGTAAAGTATACCACTGGAATTCGGTGACAACAACATACTTTAAATTTTAGTGGGATCCAGCAAGTCAAAAACAAGTAGATTAGATCTCGTAAGATTTAATTGCATCTAAAATGGCAAATAAATAAGCCTGATATCATTTCAGATGCGTCATAGAGATTGAGATAGAGGGGGAAAGAGAGAGGAGAAAGTATACACAGCTTATCTGTTTTTACCCTACTGTCTATTCCTTTCAAAAGAATGTTATGCTGGTACAATTTGGGATTGTACAGTCAACTATGATGTACTTTTCTAGTTTACAAAGATAGATTTTTTGTGCAATTTTGCTTTAGATCAGATATATATTACGGTTTAAGTAATCTTATATATAACAAGCTCATGCAAGTAGTATTGTAACTTTCTCCGTAATCTGGTTATAACAGGCCCGCAATTATCTAGAGATTCAGACGCTTGTTGTTCCTGAAACCAGAAAGCTAACAGGAGTCCCGTTCCAAAATGATTATATTTAGAACCTTTTCAATAATTTCACAAATGTATAAGCAGTTTATTTTCATTTCGTACTAAGCTTGGCTCTCGAAATTAAGAATTAAAAATGATTATTTTGTTGAAAGGTATTAAATTAGTCAATGTGATTATACCTTTCCCACGTTCTATACTGTTCACCAACACCAGAAGTATTTTTCCATTTTATGAAAAATTTAAATGGATTCAGATGGCAGGAGTCAAACGACAATTTTCGAACACTGGATGTACCCGATACAGTGAAACCTGTTTCAGCTGGAGCCATCTTGAAAATGATATTCAGGGTAATGAAACAATTATTCAAGCTATTATTTCACAATCACCTTAAAAATAAGGAAAATTATTTGCAGTTCATTGAAAACCTGTGTGTCATCATATCACCATGATGTGTGACTAAAATTCAGAGAAGATATATTTGAAGATTTTAAACACCAAGATGCAATATAATGTCGATTTATTGATTGCAGTGATGTCATTTAAAATTAATCTTTGATAGTCTTTGATTAGAAAATTCTAGCAATGAATTTTATAAAGATATTTGCGTACATATTTTACAAATCGGAAAGAAAAGAAGACAATAGATTCAGCTCGAACTCTAGTACAACAACAATTCTCTCTAAAACAAAATAAATTAGACGACAATGAAATAAAATAAAAATAAAAACTTTGATAACGTTACTACATGTAAAAGAAGCAAAATTTATTTCTAGGTACATCGGTAGTAACAGGAAAAAAGCGGTATGATCCAAATATAATTAACTGAAATGATAAAAAAAGAAAAAATGGATTATTCAATTTGAAGTAATGGTGACACCTTATATCATAGCAGAAAAAAATCACATATTGCATTACTCCTTTACACACTGTGAGTTCATCCATGAAATGTATATTTTATCTAGTCATTTTAGTAGAAGAGATATAAAAGACAAACTATGTTTCTGTGATGTGTTAGCGTCATGAATTTCATTCATATTTTGTCATCATGAGATTCGTCAACTTCAACTTATTTCTTGACGGCTTCAGTTCGATAAGCTTGAATTCTCCGTCAACAATTTCTAGAATTTCCTTTTACATAATGTCTTCCATTTCATTTATATGTCTCTTATATTTTGCTTTATTTTCAGACGGCCACAAACGGTTTCCGTTAAGACGCTTATTCCAGCAGGTATTAGTAAATAATACTAAAAAGATATTATTAATAGATAATAAATTTATACTGAGGTAGAAGATACCGTTGAGGTTTTCAAAAGTTGAAATTTGGTAACTTGTTTATTTTTTTTAAAGCCTTCAATAGCGGAAAAGTATATATTACCACCAGAAGATTTAATGACATTACTTAATTTTAGTGATAGAAAGGGAACCTATGTTTTGACGTGATATGGTTTTAATATATTTTCTGTAGATTACGATAGGGTGTTTGGTAAGATAGAAGAGTTGTTTCAATGTACCTTCTCCTACGTTTTCAAATTAGTAGTATACATTTGCTAATCTGGCTGTCACCCAAGATAGCTTAATCTGTTATTTACACCATAATTGTGGGAAAAGAAGATGGATTCAATAAATTCTTAAAGGCATCTGCCTGAAGATGAGTGTAATATATTTTACCTATTGCTTATTCAAGCAATTAATCAATGACTCTCCAACAGCACATGCGTTAAAATAAACCCATCACCCTAATTAATCTTTTACAGTCGGTAAGTTTTACGCAACACTCAGCACCAGCACTTTTTCACTATTTCTCTATTATGCACCGTATCCATTCACTATACAGGCGATCATGGTCACTTGTAGGTTTACGCGATGCTTTACTCTTTGTTCCCGGTCTACTGTCCAATTACACACATTTGTAGACTGCTCACTCTTTCTATTTAACCCTTCTTGAGGGAATATGTCCCGTGTGTGTAGAATTTTTCCAGAATAAGAAAGTTGCATAAATACGTATTGCTAGATCATTTTCCCCGCCAGAATATGTGTGACATATTTATAAGCCTACCTTTTATCATGCTTTGAATATTGCTGACATATATGGTCTGAAAATTCTGCTATATGTGTAGAGATTCTTGATAAAATCCAATGAAGAATCTGCAATTTTATTACTCCTGAAATGTCATTTCAGCTTCAGTCACATTCCGACCTGCGTAATGTATCTACATTGTGTCTTTTTCTATAAATAATTTCATGGCAATATTTCTGATGGACATTCTGCTATGGTAACAAGACTTTATAAATGTAAATGCGCTTCTAGATTGGCGGCAAGATCTGTCTAGATGTAACCGTAAGTTCTATGTTAACAATTTATTTTCTAACACGTCACGTGTGTGGAATTATATTCGGGTTTCTTAGTTTCAAGTCAATTTGATCATGACATTTGATCTGTTCTTTTATGTATCTTGCTACTTACAATGTATTTATTTTCATTATATTCTGCCAAAATATACATTTATGTGTTAGTGGCTTTATATACGTTCTTATGGTGAAATGATTAAAAAAAAACAAAAAAAACGTAAAATCTCTTTCCACATAATGTAACCCAAACCGTTCAGCTGACATTATTTCGGATTATAAGACTCATCTTCTTTTCAAAGAGATTTAAAAAAAAAACAATAAGATAAAAGATTGAATTGAAACATTTCCTGACAAAGTGTAGAAGGCATTCTCCCAATATCGCTAATCCTTTTCAATATTATTTAATCATCCATTTTTCCTCTAAATACTATATAAACAGCGATCGGTTTCAGATGAGTTAATGTTTATAAGAAATGCAAAAAAATTAATTGATTCTCTCTTTGTCCATTCCTCGATTGTATCTGTACATAAATAATTTTCATATATAGAAATGTGCAATTGAAATAATAGAAAGTCTTGATTTACACAGGAAATACATTCAAATAAATATACTCCCTATTGGAAACAAACCGCCTAAATGCAGATAGAGAATATGTTGAATGAATAGACAAAAACAGAAAGAGAATCAAGAGAAAGATGCGTTTTCTAAGCGGATTTATTTATTCTATACAGAAAGACGATCGTAAGAGACAAGATTTATTTTCGGGGGACATGAGTTTAATAACGTCAGATTTCCGTATGGAACCGTGTTGAAAGTAGACTTAGAAGGGTTCTGAAACAACTCTTAGACAAGCTAGCAAATGCATAAAAAAGAAAGGAATAAGTATTAAATGTAAGAAGACAGTCCCAAGTACGCGCTACCTATAAGGCACTACAAAATCAAACAGTTAGATGAATTTATTTGAAGAATCTCATAAGCAACAACGGATAACATGTGACATAATTTTGAAAACGCAAAGGAACACTGAAATATATCCATGCGAACATAATCTAATTAATATGAGGTAGGATATTTTTTTGGTAGAAAAAATGTTAAGAGTACTGAAGTGATATGTAATATATAATATTCTATATGGCTGCGAATGCTGAACATCCTCACAGACAAAGGTATCTTCCTCCAGACAATTTGTTAGAAGGATATGTTAGAAATCTGAGAAAAATACAGCAGAAATTACTACGTCACAGCAAAGTATAACTGTCGAATTGTGTGTTTACATTGTCAGAATGCGATGAAAATAAATAACACCATTAACGAATCTACGCGAATAAATTTACTGTTTCTCTTTGTCCCGGTCGGCATTGTGTGAGCAAAAAGTGACGGTAAATAGTAAAAATAAATTGTTAGACCAGCAAAAGGAGAATTTATTTAGGAGAAATTATGAAGACATTTTTAAAATTTTGGTATAATCAAGAAGAAAATTGATTGAGCTAACACTCAATTGTTGTTTCATTGTGGGTTGATATGTACATAGAAATCCCCTGAATTTCCCTCTCTCCCTCTCATGCCATATATAAGGAATCGCTAATTTCTAGAACAGACAGCGAAGAGGACACTTCCTGTATGACTAACATCTTGTTTGTTATCCATCTTACATATCCTCATAAACATCACTTAGTTTTGCTCTCACGGCCTTACTGTAACCTACTTCATTACCCCTCTAAATTGAATGGCTTTTGGGTCTAGTATCGGCTGAACATTTATTGAAAATCACACAACAAATCACACACACACACACACATATTTATATATAAAGACAAAACAAAAACTTATTTTAGCCAAGGGGTTTCGATGTCTGAAAGACTTCAGCAAGGAAAATGCAAATATTTTTTTTTTGCAACAACTATTTATATAGAAAAAGCAAACTTATTTTTGTTTTTAATTTAAGAACAATAATAAATATTCAACAGTTAGCCGATAATACGCGCAACTATGGAGGACCCGATGTGATAAACATCAGTATCTGTTAAACGAAAATGTACCATATTCTTTTTTTTTTTTTTAAAAAATCATATTTCAGTTATTTTTGTTTGGGATTAACTTGTGTATTATATATTTGAAATAACATTCAGTTACAAATTTAAACATTTCTTTTAATTTTTTGACATTTTTATAGTAATGTATGTTGGGAAATAATGTCCATTAACCATTTCAGATGAGGAAAAGCCTCAGCAAAGATAAGATTCCTTTTGTCTTTATTTATATTTTCATTTTACAGTAATATTCTATCTGAAATTTATTTTTGATTTTATGTATATATATATATATATATATATATATATATATATATATATATATATATATCATATAAATTATTGGGAGGCTTTGAAATAATCATCATTAAGTAATTCATCGAGTATAGAAGAATCCTCAACAGATTGCAGAAAGCACTGGACGGCCGTTTCTTCACACATACATACATACATACATACACACACACATGTGTATATATATATATATATATATATATATATATATATATATATATATATATATATATATATATATATATATATATATATATATATATATATATATTGTCACGTAGCCACGATTTCATTAACCATATAGGCGTTAGTCTAAAAGTAAAAATCTTAAATAAAGAAAAAACTAGTTATATATAAAAGAAAAATAAATAAATAAAAACAGAAATTTAATCCAATGCTTCCGACTCGCGAGCGAATATATTCTATGATCAGCCATATCCTTCATTTCTCTTCACAATTTCTTTCTCTCCTTATCCTCTCTTCCACCCACAAGCCAAGGGCCCGTGAACTTCGACGCGAGAATGACCTGGTTCCAAGATTTCGCGTTTGACCATGAGTGAATTCCAGGCACCATCAGGGTCTCCTGCTGCGATTCACGTGATCGGAACGTACTGAGCGTTTTGGCCATCACACAGGCACCGCGTGATTTGCGCCCTATCCTCCTGGGTACCCGGTCAAGGACGAAAGAAACCCACGTGACTGTGATTGAGGACAGCGAAAACCAAAAAAGGATTTTTCAGTTTCCCTCTGACCAGCGGCAGTTGAACATCGCTGGGCAAAAATCGTCAGACCGCCCACTGAGATGAGGAAGACAGCAAAGTCTGTCGACTAGTGGTGGAAGGACTGCTAGGGAACTGATCGACCCAACCAAACGCCGGTATGAGATGCTGGGGACCCTCGAATGCTTGTGAAAAGAAAAGGAATCCAGGAACATTGTCGGCCGGCCAAGATACTGTTTTATCATCAGAACTCTCGCTTCGGCGAATCAAAACTTTATGTGAAGATATCAACCCGACTGCAAGATAAGTTGATTCGTTTGGCTTGATCTGTTTTCATATATGTATGTATTCGCTCGCGCCTTCTATTCTTCAATGACGTCCTTCCCCTTTGTTAGATGAATGTTCTTTTTTTTTCTTTCTTTATTTCGTTATATATATTTATAAATAAATGTTTTATTTTGAAATCCATCGTTTTGTGTCTGTTCTTCGTTGATTCCCTTGTGTCGCCTCCATTTCTGAGTGAAGACCGAGGAAAGAAACCACGTTTTTGCTTTTTTTTAGAACCCGTAGTTCATCTATATGCTACAAGTTCGTAACAATATATATATTGAACTACTGAAAATAAATCAATGGGTAATTAACTGTAAGAAGTGAATATTAATGGCAACACACTGGGATTAAACATTACAGTACTTACTCTCCAGAAAAAAAAATTATGACAAAATCTCTTTAATTTTATTAAAAACCCTCAAATGACACAAGAATGCACCCATTAAAGAAAAAGTTATCAACCTTACAAAAATCATATTTTTCTCTATACCACTATTTTTTGAAGTATTATTTGATATTAGACAAAAATAATAATAGCTTTTATAATCACTTCCTCGATGTACAGTTAAAAATATTTTTGGCACAATTATACTTGCATATAAAACCCGTATAATCCTCAACGGAAATACTGTGAATTTACTCTATTTGCTCTATTGAGATGCGCACCATTTATGTCACATATAATAAAATATATATAATTCATAGATATATAATTCCTGTGCATTGTCTTAGTGTTGATATATATTTTAATATTACAATCTTATTCATTATATCATATTTTACTGTTTTTTTCCTTCTGCAACGTTACATGTTTACGCTATTTAAGTCGAGATACAATCCTCACTTCCTACTAACTACTCTTTATTTCATGTCCAACATAACATTAAACGTTTATCTCCTGAATTTTACATCTTCACCTCAGTGATGCAACATATGCAACACGGTGAGGACCGTATTTGAAGTTTTATTGCTGCAAATTGCGACTTGCAAGTGTAAATATTAGGCAAATAGTATACGTAAAAATGTAAATTAAACCATATAGCAATGAAAGGTTAACTAGAGAAGGAATTATTTTAATATATTAATTAAAACCATAAGTTGATGTGTGGAGAGAGCGTCCTAATTTTGAAGACAATTCTATAAGTATAAATCACACTCTTGTGTACCTAGAAAGTCAAACATTTATCGAAATGGAATGTCTACTGCGGGCGCAAAATCATGTAATTATCCTAATAAATAAATAAATAAATAAATAATATATCCAAAATTTATGAAATATATACTTCATGGCAGAACTTGGTTGAAATGAAATTCAAAATAGACAATTGGTTTATTACTATTCCCCTGAGATATATTATGTTATTAATTTCGATCGTTCTTTGATGTTTTTTTTCTCCTGAGAACTGGATGTGTGTTGACAGCTAGTCCGGCTATTTCAGTTAAGATTCGTAATAAAATTTGCACCTGCTAAGTTGAAATTTATACACAGTTTTTCATATAAGGCAGCGCTTAGAGACAACCACAAGAGAGACAAAGATGGGATCTATCAATTTTAAATTGACGACTAAGAGAGAAAGAACAATGAATCCGTTTTTCCATCGCAGTTACCGAGAAAGTTAAAATCGGGACCCGCAGAGATAGCGGAAAGATGCAGTCAAATTTGATATTACAAAAGAGTGGAAGCTAATCAGCAGTAGCAGAAGCCTGTAGTAGAGACTTTTTTTTTTCTAACTAGAGTTACGGAACGACCGAAGACGTATTATTATAATATGGTTGAAAGTACTTCGTTTAACTGATTGTCGTCGAATATCAATCTGGCCGAAGAACACACGTTTATATTTTTAATATACTCACATCATAAGTCTGTCTACTGTCACTTAAAGTTTTATATTTGGCCTTTTGTAAAATTTATATATCTGTCTAATCATCAGAATTGAAGATTTTTTTTTTATGGAGTTTGTACTTTATTATCATTTTTATGTGATGGATTCTTTTTATTTGTATTTCCATTATATTAGTTTATACTAATATTTCGTGACCAATACCAAAGCAATATTTATTTTGAAAAATACGAAAATGTGGCACTAGATTAAAATGGGTGATTGGAATAGCTGGTTTTATTCTGTCTTATAATAATATATAGCTATCCACAATTACTGACCCAAACATACCACAGGATTCCTTACAGAAAAACAACAGATTCTTACTTACCATTCTTAATACTAGAAAGTCTCTATGAATTCCTAACTACTTCCCATATGTACAATTTTGTTGACTGGGGTGGGAGGAATGTAATCAACAATTTAAAAATCTAACTTCGATGTGTATTTACAATGTAATTTATATATATATATATATATATGTTTAAAAGAAATTAAACAAAATAGTGTTAGTAATAACCCTTCCACCACCAAATTAATTAATTATGAGGGAAAAATCAGTTAACTGGAAGGAATTAATGCGGGAATTATAGCGATTTAAAAAAAAATCGTTTAAACACTCATTCAAACACATCAATAAATATAAGAAGCGTCCAGCTCTGCAAATGATTTTCTACGCGTAGATTAAATGTCGCACAAGGTCGAAATTACTGAGCATCCAGTGAGACTCGAACTAACTACACATTCCTAATTGATTCAATAAGATAAACTTGTTCACCATTGCACCAAGTTATAGTGCTCAAGACCAATACCAAAACAGATTTTGGGTGGAATGGAAAGTAATTTAAACGGGGATATAATTTGTACGCGTCGCTGTAAAAACTTCTATCACTCGTACGATATTTCTTGTTAACGGTTTCATGTTAAAACGTCTTACAATTAATAATTGTTAAAGTTCAATAATCATAGTGTGATGAAGGCAACCCTACTTATCCTCTCCTATAAATACGCAAATATAAAATAAACAGTTAAATCTCACTCATTATCACTAATCTAATGGCACTGAAGAAAGCTTCAGTACAAGTTTAAACGTTCGTCCGATTTTCATCATATGTGTGTAACGTCATAATTCTTTTTTAATTAAAAAGAAGAATATCTTGATCCATGAGAAGTGCATGTCTTCTAATCACGTACGAACAAAATAACAGAATAATCTTTTTAATTTACCCGTCAGAGATTTTAGAAAATAATAAAGTTTTAGTCTCCTTTTTCCCATTGCCCGTGGATCCTTAATCTTTTTAATACGATTCTCACATTTTGTAGCAGCTGCAAATTATTCTCTTAATCTGGATACATAGTAAAAGCAAAAAGAAAAGAAAGAAATTGCCTTCGTATCCGCTTTTCTTGTTAATGTAATGAAAGCTATTTAACCACAAGGTGATATCGATCAGCTTAGATAAAAATATTAGTGAAATAGAAAGCGCTGCCTTAATAACTGTTTGATAATATGATTCTTAAATTGACGTGATCTCTTTTCTTCAAAAATGCCATTATGTCTCTCATTTTATTTATTGTGGTGAAACAAAACATAACCAGTTTAAAAAGAGAAACATTTAGCAAGTAGGTGATTATAAATGCTATTTTCCTTATATATTTTTATCTAATGTTTGACAAAGTTGAACCAATCGAAAATTATTATTTTAATGCCAAGGTATAGATTTGAAGACGATGTGAATAAGAAGTGAAAATATTATTGGCAAGTAATATTTTGACATAAAATATTCTAATATGATTTAGAAGCCCAACAAATTTTAATCTATACGCCTATATGCGAAAAGTAATTTGCTGTCTACTGTCTTTATTAATTTGTTAATGTTCAACATTCGGTTTATCGTACAGACTCGTGTATTGTACGTGTTTTTCTGATCATTTTTTTCGAGCAAAATGTAGTGGTTACACTGTACAAAGCTACTGTGTGTAAATTAAAAATCATGATTTTTCGGGGACAAGTTACCCTATACAAACTATATCCAACTATTCATATATAAATTATACACAAAGTATTAAGATATACGATACAGGAATAGATAGTTTTCGACGCGACAAAGAAACATTCGTTTACTGAATATTAACTATAGAGAAATAAATTATTTACAATGCAAAAAAGAAAACATAATTTAATGAATATTTATTAACTATACTGACAAAAATTAATAGATGCATTACTGAACATTTAAAACTATTAGCGTCTTGTTATTCATCGTATTATCAAATAACTTCTCCCAAGTTATTTACCTGATCAGTAATCCTGAAAAAAATGTCATTTGAAAGACAATAGCTCAGCAAATTTGATAAAGTAAAAAAATTATTAAATATTAATTTATATAAGACTCTTGTTGATTTTAAGTGTCAGACATAGTGGATGAAGTTTTGCTCTTCTTGTAGCGACAGGAGAGAAGGAATTGGCTACGTCTGAAGCATGACCAAATTAAAGGAGCAACCGTAGTCAGGTATGAACAAAGACAAAATTACTATATCTAAATATTCGTATCAGATATTTTAGAGTAAATGGTTCTTTCTCAACATATTTGGTATCTTTGTACAAAAAGACTGAAGACAATTTATCCGCAATAGAACATGTCCATGACTTTGTAGAGTACTGCAAAATTTGACAAGGGTAGGCTTACTGGTATTACACATCAGCAGGTTGGGGGGGGTCGATTTATACATGAGCTACTTAAAAAAAATCTAATCTTTCGCAAAAAATCATAGATCGCACAATAAATGAATTAGGCTTATACACAATTGTATGCGGTAAATAAATATTCTACAGGGAATTGTTTTATATTAGATTACATAAAATATGTTGAAAGCTTATCACGTATTTTAACTTCAGTTAGTTTTCATCGATCTTACTGAAACCATCAGTCTAGAGGCACAAGTTAATAGTACTGACTGGCAAGAAAGATGAATATACTTCTGTGGCAAGAATTCCAATCCCATTTACCTCACACTTATAACTACATGATAATAGTAGTTGTTTAATTCATTCCATGTATAAAAAATATATATATATATATATATATATATATATATATATATATATACACACACACACACACACACACACAAACACACACACACACACACACACACATATATATATATATATATATATATATATATATATATATATATATATATATACTAGAATAGAGGCCGGCGTTGCCTGGGGAAATTGACAAAAGATTATTGTTTAAGGTTGACGGACACGCATGTCTTAATTAGATTTTTTTTTTTTACGAATTGATCAAACCCAAACTCAAACAAAAACATTATTTTCAATCGTTATGAGTCTACCGATTGAATAGAATTTTATTATAAACAATTGTTTGTAAATGAAATTTTTAAAGCATTCTGAACGTAAATATAAAAAAAAAAGTGTGCAAGACAATAAGAAACACTACCTGCCAAAAAAAAAAAGTGAGTTTTGTTGAAATCGGTTGAAGAATGTAGGAAATCCGAACCCCTATATAAACGAACACACACACACACACACACACACACATACACACACACACACACACACACACACAAACAACCTAGGCTTTATAATAAGGTATAACTCGATATGAAATGTCCCCCTTTCATTCCGCGAAAGCGATGCTTCTTAATCGTGTTTTCAAATTGATTTCGGGCAAACAATTGTGTTTCTCCAATTTTTGGCACTGTCAGAACCACCGCAAGGTAATTTTATGTAGTCCTGTGAAGTTTTGTTGAAATCGGTTGAAAAATGTAGGAAATCCGATCCAATATATAAACGTACAGGCACACACACAACCTGGGTTTTATAATAAGTATGATATATATATATATATATATATATATATATATATATGGCAATGAGCACCCTCAGTCACATGCTAAGGAACTGATTTCTTCTTAAATTAAGATTACAAAACAGAGTCCACGCTTTTTTTTAGCAATGGCGTCTTTACTCCAGTGAGTTTCTATCTATACCGATTAAATATCTGCTTTTCGAAATGCCCATTGTAACAGTTTTTCTTTTCCATACATACAAAAGTATTATTAGTAATGGTAACATAAATTAAACATTTTTTCAGATGAATCGTTCTCAATGTTAATTAAAGTTGCTTTTGTCTTGCTTAGTATGAGTGGGTGGGTGTAGAATTTTAAATTTCGAATTTCACCTTGATTTTGGGTAGGCAATAATCGCTATTTTTGGAATGTATGTGAAACATATACCATCCAAGCTTATCACAAATTTGACAGTACTTTCTTCACCTTGGAGAAGAAGTGATTATGACTATGAGTGTTTGGACATTTGGTTTGCTCTCGCCCAGAATTTGTAAGTATTGTCTACCCATACTTTTAGTACAACAAACAAGCTGACTCTTTTGGTGATGAAGGAAGACAAATGCAGGAAACAACCATATAAGGGACTTGCCTTATGATAAAGAGAATCAGCCAGTCATTAATATAATGTGATCGTCAGGCCTCACACTATCGTTACTCAGATTTTGTATAATTTCTAAATGAAAAGTAGCAACAACTTATTTTCCTTTGTTTTATATAAACACAATAGGAAAGGAGTAATAATAAATATATCGATAAAAAAAAACTTCGAGCAAAAAGGTAAACCGAAAAAAAACGCTCTTTCTTAGAAACAAGACTTAACAACAAGCCATAAATTATTTATATGAGATGGAAATAAATGTGTGCCTTATAAATATTTAATAGGTGAAAATAATTCTTCGCTATGCTTTCGATATCCGAATTATTTTACATCGGAAATATTAAAACACTCCGAAATATAATACGCCTTTTTAAACGCAATGTTCAATTATACTTTGTATATAGGTAAGACATCATCATTCTCCCATTTAGAACAAACAGGTTCTATTTGCTTTCACTTAAGTTTTACAATTCCAAAAAAAATTTGAATTGTAAACAACTGCAAACAATCTTGAAGTAATTCAACTTTTAAAAGGTTTGACCACAAATGACATATTATATTTAATTATTCTACGGTCCAGTTTATTTACATGGTTTTAAGGGATAATTTTAAGATAAATTTTGCAGTTTGTTTCAAACTTTTTTTCGATTCCATAAGCTATTAATAAATATATGTTTATTTCATGAGATAATAGTGGAACGCTTATGTTGAAACTTGACTAATGCATGGAATAATAATGCAACACAAAATGTACTTAGAACAAAATGTATTGAAACAAGAAAGTGTACACAATATTTACATATAGTCTTTTGTATATTCCTGGTAAGACCGTTCCTGGAGAATGTGTTGACTGAGTCGCAGTCGGGCAGAGTCTCTGGTTGAATCTCTTGATTCCACCCTCTCTTCCCGGTACCAACCATATTTATATGGTCGGTATTCCACTATACAAATTAGGTGGATCCTACCACAACAGCTTATAACTTCGCATTTTAGTGGTTTTAGCTTGTCGTGTTCTTACGAAATATCGAGTCTTTTACTCTGTTGGTTTTATTTACTGGAGATAATATCGTAAAATAACATATTAACCGGCGCGATAATGTTGTGAATGTTTAACCTATAATGTTTTTTTTTGTTTTTTTTTATAATTATTATTATTAACAATTAAAACTGTTGTTATGTAGGTAAGCGAATACGCTCCGAGTAAAATAATTTTATAACTTTTTTATTATATAAAAAAATACTATTTTATGAGTAGTAAATTTTATTTTTTTAATAATAAAGTGTTATGAAAATTATTTAACCCGGATTGCCTGAAAACACCGAAAGGCTGAAACTATGGTAGCGTGATCACCTGATATCTTTTTATTTATTAATTTGAAAGACCGACGTATTATTTTTTTATCTTCTTTATAAGTGTATTGAGCACTTTTTGTTACTACTGTTTCCTGGTCTAATTCAACTCGGACCAATATATATATAGATATTTCTTATTTTACTTGTTTACATTATAATTATTTCGATCTCAAAAAATACTTTGATTTTCCCGAGAGAAAATGTTATACTAAGACGATAAATTCTCAAAAGTGCATAAATAGATTCTTACTGAAACACAAACATAAGGCCTACTGAATAATTCCCTGCTTAAAAGAAATATTTCATTCCCAAGCTAAAACATTTATAGACGGGCATAATAATTTATTTTTTATACTGAGGTACAGGTTTTACTCTAGCTTTACAGAAATAACAATTCATTTCCCATAAAAAATTCAAACACTAGCATCACTTAACGTTCTCCATTATTTAATTTCCTTTCCTCCAAATAGACAGATTTTTCACTATTTATTTTTCTTTTTGTTTTTATTCAAATTTGAACGTGGAGCTTACTTTTTTCAGCAATATTTTCTCCAGTGTGTTTAAATATTAGTTTCTCAATAAAATGTCACTATTTGTTTTGTTTTTCATTCAAATCTGAATGTGAAACTTGTATTATTCTTTTTTAAAAAGCGATACGTTCTCCCGTGTGTTCAAACATTGCTTTCCCAATAAAATTTCCGCATTTGCTTCTGATAAAGTTCCTTAAGAAACAAAACGTGTTAACATATAAAGCTTATCTTATTTTTATTTATTTTATGAAAATTGTCTTTAAACATACTTATTTATATTCTGAATTTTTACGCACACGCATATGTAATTATTTTTATTTATTTTATTCTTTCAGATATATAAACAATGAATTTGAGCAGAAGGAATGTATGACTTGCAAATAGAAATGAGCTCTTTTAAATTTTGTCATGAAAGCAACACATTAAAAATTACTCAAACGTGGAAATGCATTCATGACGAAACAGAAAGTGTAACTTTGAAAATTAATACAATCGTAACGAGGTTTAAGTCATAAAAAGTATTTTAAAATGTGTAAAGTGTAATAAGCAAAAGTATAGGCCAACAAAAAATGTAAACATATTTGAAACAGATGATCTTAGCAAGAGAGATTTGAAATATAAGATACAAGATAAAATAATAAAAGCAAAAAAAACAAAAAAAACAGCAGCTTTAACTCAATATCAGAAAGAGAATCATATCCACTTGAAGAAGAAGCACATGGACATTGATTTCTAAACAGTATTTTTAATGATGAATGTAGAGCTATATTTGACTTAGCGATGGTTGGACTAAGAATCCTGAATACATCATGGAGACAAATATTTTTGGGTATAAATATAAGTTGTTAATGTATAGTTCACTTCAGTGTTGATAATGTTATCAGGATAAATGCAGGGTACGATAGCAACGATTTTTTTGAGTGAGTGGCTTCAGGATTAAGATGTATTCAAAATATTTTCATACAATAAAATGCTCTTGCATATTCTACAAAGTTTACTCTTGTTCACCTTGTTAAATATATTCCAAAGTCAGTAAATAATGGTATAGTTCTCTTGAATTCAGACGAGTGACCAAATCTTTGATGTTGACATCACGTTTCTATCTTTGTCAGGTGTATATCACTCTGAGGAACCTACAGGGAATCCTGAACTGAAAATGTATTAACTCTACGTCGTAGACTGTATTTGTTACCCAGAGCATGTCTAGGGATATCTCATGTAATCCTTATTTTTAGTTTACTTATTACTCTAACTGTTTCCACTGAGTCTAACTATACATTGTCCCGCCGAGGAATTGAATTCATAATTACTATGTCGCCAAATTTACAAAACAAGGCTATAAACCCATATTGGCGATTTGTGATAATTCGATGAAAAAATACGTGTTCGAACATTAAAAGCGATATAATATAAGAATGGAAATCAATATTCGCTGAATTGTTGTGGGAATCGATAATAATTGCCTCAGATACTCTTATATTGATACACTAGAATAGTTAACAGAGATGTGTGTAAATGCCTAATGGAATTATTAATAGTCAAGGAACCATTATTCATATGCCGTAATAACATTTTATGGTACATTTAATATTGTCTTAATATATGTTATAATTTCATGGGCTATATATTTTGGACTCATCAATAAAACATTATTTTTTACAGGTGTGTTTGCATAATAAAATAAGAAAAATACACTGAGATCTAGTTTATATTACAATTAGTTTATAAGGTTACATATTTTATGCTGTATTTACCAAGACATAGAGTTCATTTAAATATATTTATACCATGAAAAGCCTTATCAACTTTGTTAATTTATTGTGCAAGCATTGATTCGCACATAGAGAGGGACATAATAAAGAGGCTGAAAATAGTAGATAGATAAATAGATAGTTAGGTAGATAGACAGATTATTCGCCAGAAGTTTGTTCTAAATGCTATCGTTAAAGTGACAAAACTGTGATATTATTCAGAATTATTTTTTTTTTAAATTACAAGTGATCGGATATCTAAAATTTAACAAGATTTATATTGGCTTCTAGAAAAGGCATATAATCAGCAAATTCTGAGATCCATATTGACGTTTTTCCTCGAAAAAAAAGTTCATGATTTTCTGTAATATAAATGCCTTTTGTATAAAGGACGTGAGAAAAGGAAGGAAGGTTTAAACAGAAAATGGGTTTCTTCCCTTATGGGCATTTGTATCCGTGAAATGGAATGTCTGAAAGGAAAAATGAATGACAAACCTGTTTTATTCTCAGCGAGATTTTTATATATCTAAGAAATATACAAAAAATATATATATATATATATATATATATATATATATATATATATATATATATATATATATATAAAACACTTAAATTCCATCCATCCATAATTTATAAAAATTGGAATGTTAAATACGATCAATTCATCATATTTACAAATTCAAAAATTTTTTTTGAATTTGTAGGTCTGATGAATTGTAGGTCTGATGAATTGATCATTTATGATTCCAATGGAATAAATTATGACCATGGAATATTAGTGTTTAATTTTTTTATTATATCCTTACTCTGTCCTAGACATTGAGTTCTACCTGGATTCTTCTTCCTCTTGGAAATTTTTTTTCAAAAAAAATATACATGTATGGTATTTATTTATATATTTTGCATATGTATGTATATTTTCCACTAATATTATATATATATATATATATATATATATATATATATATATATATATATATATATATATATATATATATATATATAGAGATATAAGAGAGAGAGAGAGAAATGATCGGAAGTATATATTACACATATCTACATGCTAAAGCAGAAAAAATGGCAAAAGTGAAAGATTTGACATATATTAAAAAAAAAATCCCTGACCTGGAAACGCCATTTTTAGGACTCCATATTTAAACAGGCCGGAATGATCTATAAATTCCCACAGTGAAACTGCACCATGAAATTGTAACCTACTATGGAGGAGGATTTAGCCTGGGCTAAAGTCCCAAACTAGAAGAAAAACAATTTTATTGTTTGGTTGTTGTTCACGAAAGAAAAATGACTACCACTTCGATCCACTGCATGGTGTGACGCCAAGTAGTGGTACCTCTGTGATCACGTGACATATCACCCACCAAAATAGAGATAAGAGCTTTTTGTATGCCTACAGTGGCGTATAAATGTTATAAGAAACTGCTTTACAAAACTGTTTAAAGTTACTTAGAATATTTGAGCGTTTCAACTTTACGTATTACAATGCTTGTAGGAAGCTATGGGAAAAAAGAAAGTCATTCTATAAATAATATTGACATAGATAAGGCAGTTTCATTAAACTGATCAGGTTCAAATATCTACGAAACCTTTAATCACTTTCCTCAGTCCCTTACTCTTTCATTCAAAACATAATTTCGATAGGCAATAATACTCTGGAGAAAAAGTGATTTATCAAATGAGAAACCCATAAATTTTGAAACTTACTTTCGACGAGTTAGATTAAATTCATTTAACATTTTATAGTTAAAAAATTCACATAACGGGGCAATGTGAAATAATTGCATAAAACCTATTAAGAAAAAAATTGATTAAATTCTCTGTGATGAATACGATATATATACCAAAAGAAAATTTGAACATTAAAGAATATCTAATGACTGGTAGTAGGCCATTTAGAGAAGTTAAATAAGCAAGGAAATGTGTTTCATCGGCAAATATATAGAAGTAATATATGAAATAATCATGCATAATGTAGTAAAAAGAATTTCTTTATATGAAAGTCATATGTAGAAGCAGTTTCTTTGCTAAAATCTCACAAAATGCACGAGGATAAAACATTTCTTTCAAAGCCAAAATATGCAATAAAACATATATATATATATATATGACTCTCCCGTCGAATTCCACCTATGAGAGTCAAGCGGATCACTTTCCTAGGAAACCGACAGCATCACCGGAAATTTGATTATAGTGGTGAAGGTTTCTTACAGGACCAACCACACTTTTTGAAGGGCCAAATACAGAGACCTGGTGCACAAGGTCCTTCGCAGGTTTTGAATTCAGAGGTGTCCTTCCCCTAGACCAGTTGCCATCCAAGGCTATAGAATCGAGTCTGTCCTGCTATTTACCCATAGCCGGAGGGAGAAGAAGTGGATTCACACCTTTCCCAAGGGTATTAGCACGTAAAA
>CAHIKZ030002585.1:272500-311720 GCA_903632075.3 Acanthosepion pharaonis
AAATTATTCTGATATAAAAAATCTGTATACCATATTCAGTATATATATATATATATATATATATAAAGGAAATATGTTGTAGTGGTTCCAACGAGAGAAAATATGTATATTAAAAAGAAAGGGGTGCCGCAAACGTTTTTTGGTTGTAATGAATAATTTATTGAAAAAAAAATTATACTTTGTTTTCCGATAATTTCACGACACGTGTTTCTGGTCTGGTCTCATTTTTGTCTTCAGGTGATATCGAGAATATTCCACATTGAACATGAAGAAAAAATTAATTATTTTTAATAATATGTAAAAAATCTCCACTTTCACCTGAAGACGGCAATGAGACCAGACCAGAAACACGTGTCGTGAAATTATGTAAAACAAAGTATAATATTTTTTCTCAATAAATCCACATTACAACCAAAAACGTTTGCGGCACCCCTCTTCTTTTTAATATATATATATATATATATAGATAGATAGATAGATAGATAGATAGATATAGATATAGATATATATATATAGAGAGAGAGAGAAAGAAAGAGGGAGAGGAATAATATTGCATATGTATATAAATATGTATATAATATATGTATATAAATAAAGATATACATATATTTATGCAAGCGTGTAGCGACACCAATTTTTATATATTTCTGTGTATGCATTAAATATATCTTTACGTATGAATTAATACTAATTCGTTCTATATTTGGGATATTACAAAGGCGGATAACATTAACCTCCTCATAATCTCACCAAGCCTGCACGATAAAAGATATTATGAATGCAAACTTAAGGACTCACGCTTCGCCTGTTCAAATTGAGGAATCAAATTGGAGCATTTTTCCAGTTAATCCTAGAATTTATTTCTATGATAATCTTCAAACAGAACAGGTCCCAAGTGTAACTTAAACTAGAGGAACTGTTTGTTGTATAAGCAAATGTATAAGTAAGAAGTGCACTTCATTGGAAATAAAACAGTTGAACCTCGACACAAAGTAGTTATGATTGTGTTGGTTGGAACAACATACTATTAGGATTCTGTTTTACAAAGCAGTAGTTCTTGGGAAGAAACTGTCCGGTCGGAACTTACTTCTTACTAATGATATACAAATTGTATGAGAATTATTCTTTTTGTCTATGTGATATTCTCGGTCCTAGCAGGAATGTTCACATCGCAAGAACATTTGCCATATAAGTACCGATAGAATATCGAAAGACTCGTGACGTTTCGTCTATGGAAATGGGGGTGTGACAATGCTCCATGAATTGATGGAATATTATAGATAAAAAACTGTCTGATGTAAAGTTTAATCGAAGTGAAATACAGTATATGATAAGTAAAACACAACTCAGGACAGAAGCAGAAGTACTAAGCTTTATTTATCTAACCGAAACGCAATCAACAAAATAACAGGGAGATAAGGCCCAGTTTATATAGCCCACATCGGCGAGTCTATTGAACGTACGAGCATAGGTTACCAGACAGTGTTTGAGCATTATTTTTGGGAAAACAGTTTTGAGTGTTGGTGTAATTATAATAATCTTCGACCCAACATATTTATAAAATTTTCAATTTATTCATATAAATTAAATATTTTTCCTCTAAAGAAGCAGAGCTATGTTCATTGCTTGTTCTATCGGGGAACAATATTTACATACATACATACATATATATATATATATATATATATATATATATATATATATATATATATATATATATATATATATATATATATATATATATATATATATCAAATGTTAGTTTCAGACACGTATAACACTAGAGGATTAAATATACAAACAAATCATATCAAAGTTTCACTTTTTAGAAACAATCAACGAAATAAACACATAAATATACAACAAAAACACTGTAATTAGAACATAATGCAGTAAATTATAACAAATAGTAATAAAAACAGCAGAACATGGGGAAAAAACCGTCGGAAACAAACGAAAATCCCCCTAACCAACCTTCCACGACGCCCAAAATTTGACATATAATAAACATTGATACTTTCCTCGGAGAAGAGACCACGTAATAACGAAAGAAAAATGTACAAATTACACCTCCATTTCCTACCTCTAAATGAGTAAAACATTTCTTCAATTAGTTATTCCAAACATCCATTGAAAAATGAAACTGTGCTCCAAATGTGAAATAATTACAGTGTTGCGATGGAATCATATATTTTTAAAAAAAAAATATTATAATTCTAAGCTCTACTTCTGTATCGATCACTGTTTTTAAAAAATAAACAAAAAACATTAATAGTAAATAATTATGGATCATTAATTTACTGTTTTTTCCTATTAAATCAAACACACACACACAAATAAATATATATATATATATATATATATATATATATATATATATATATATATATATATGTGTGTGTGTGTGTGTATGGAAGATTTACTTTGATCATGCTTGAGCTTCTCGAACAGTATGTCAAATATGAAGCCTGCTTAATAGTGAAATGGTTGGTGATATTTATGGGAGGTATTTCTGTGGTACCCTTTAGGTTTTAAGTGTCTGTCTGTCTGTCTGTCTATCTCTCTTTATATATATATATATATATATATATATATATATATATATATATATATATATATATATATATATATATATATATATATATATATATATATACATATACATATATATAATATATATATATATATATAATATATATACACATATATATATATATATTATACATATAAATATACATATATATATATATATATATATATATACATATATATGTATAATATATATATATATATATATATATATATATATTTGAAACGATAAAGTCAGAAAATTATTTAATACATTTTCTTTATACGTCATTGTTTTAGATAGAATTTATTTAAATAAATGCAATCATATTAATTAAGCAGAATTAATTAGATTTAACCTCGTGAATGCTCGAGTAATTTCGCAGAAATATTCGTTCTCCGATAGTAAATGAACCCGAATATTCCTCGAAATCTGAACTCGGTAAATATAATTACTACTGTCTAATTAAAAACAGGATTTAATTAAATAAACTGTATCTATAAAGATATCGTATATACAGATATATATATATATATATATATATATATATATATATATAGATAAATATATACACATGTATATATAACATAATATATATATATACAGATATATATATACATATATATACACATATATATATATACATATCTATACACACATATATACACACATATATATTTATATATATATATGTGTATATGTATATATACATATATATACACCTATATATATACATATATATATAAACATACATATATATTTATATATGTACATACACACACACACATATTATATATATATATATATATATATATATATATATATATATATATACGCCTGTGTGGGCGCGTACGTGGAAAAGCTAGATTATTAAAAGTTCACCTATGAAATGATACAAATATCATGGGATTATCTGCTTTGTTGAGCTGTTTTAATCCTCGCTATTCAGCTGTCCATTTTATTTCAAAACATAAACATCAAAAATATAAATAAATGAGCATAACCCACTTCAATAGTTAGGCTTCGTTGTTTCGTATTATGTATATACTGACTGTAACGCAATAACTTTCATAAATCAACCGTTAAACCTATGCACCAATAATTCTTGTCAGAATTAAGTAGGACTACGTACACAGAAGTGTTATTGCTTTTGCTGCCACCTACATAATGCGCAGTTTTTGGATAATGTTTCATTCAACTGAAGTTTCTGTTTTCTACATGAACAAAATTTCACTTCATATACTGTATATTCTGAGAATAATACAGCGTTGTATATGCATCTATTTGAAAAAAATGCTTTCTCATTCATTTCATTGATACTGCCATCAAAGAGGCAAAGTGTGATTAGGTATGCCCCAACACAAAAATTAAAAGCACCTCGGTGTGCAAATGTTTATCGCTATACATAGCTTCCATTAAACAATAGGTCTCCCAGTATTAGACAACCATGATTCAATGATATTAACCATTCAACATAACTGAAAACTGCATGTACCGCGTACAATTTGTGTAGTCTAATTGTAAGATACTGGTGAGGTCATTATTACCGGAACTAACGCTTAGAGAAGAGGCTGTTCCCAATCAGTTTCCCATCTTCGTATTCACGAGATTCGAATCAACTTCGGTATCTTCTGCTACCTATAAATTGCCATTCTTGTAGTGTCAACATGGAACCGATGTGATCCTTTTACATGCATCAGTAACGCATGCAATCAGGTATCAGTACCACATAGATCATTTATATCAAATTTAGTAAAGGTGATTTAAGGTAACTGAACATAGAAGTGACTGCGCTAGAAGCAATGAAGCAATTTCGCCCAAAATCACAAATAGCTACAGAATCACAGCAGTAGCCTGAGATCTTGAGTTATGTTTTTACATACTCTTGCCAGTTTGAGACTTTTATTCATGACATACATAGCGCCAACCCCTATCAGAGACATTTAGCTATATAAAAGCGTACTATGTGATCAATGTTTAAAATAGGCTTTGCGCGAGGGAAGATTATTGGTCTTGGCGAAGATATTTCTTCGAACCTTCTGCAATGGTTTATACACACTCTCACCAGACTGAAACTTTCACATGGATGTCATACATGGTGCCACATCCGATCAGGAACAGTTAGATCTATATAACTGTTCTGTAAGATCAATGTTTAAAATAGGTTTTTGCGCGAGGGAAGACTATGAATCTTTTGGAGAATGATGCGTCTTCGAACCCTGTGGACGGGTGCTAGAGATTCGCAAATGAAAACAAGTGTCACATAACAAAACTACATATGTTGATGACCTTTCAGAGCAGCAACAGTTAAAATGAGACGTACCTCAAAAGAAAATATTGGGATAATCAAGATACTGATGTTCCACGCTACTTCAAAAAAAAAAAAAAGGGTAGAAATACTATCATGTGGAATAAGAGGTAATGGACTTGAGAAACCTAGTTTCATAGAAAACTGATTTAAGAAAAAAATATTGAATAAATTTTGACCAATAAGATAGCAGGCTGCTCTGTCAATGAATACCAAATGTTTACTTATGAGTTAATGGTTAATATTACTATTAGCATTATCATTCCACGTCCTTTAAGACAATAATACATTTATACAATGTCGTTGCAAAGTGTATCTGATAGGCCCTGCAACGGTAAACTTTGTATTGATAACTGAATCCATTAATATATGCAAGAGCGTGCTGGAGAATACGATCTTCCAGATTGAATTCCCCTAAACACATCCACAAGCCAAATATCCGGAAACATGAAGGTGGGTCGAGATGCGTTTTAAACTCTCATTCCTCTTTGGGGCTCGTCGACGAAGCACCAACAGAAATGTTTCTAGAATATTAGACAGAATGATGATTTGATACACATTTAGGATAGTCTCCCCGCCCCATGATGCACGCGCTACTCAACAGAGTCTGCAGTAGAGTAGATCGTTGTAGTTTCCCTTGCCATGTCACTAGTGGATATCGCAGAATCAGTCATTTCTCTTTTGCTCAAATCTCCAAGTTTTTGTTCACCTCTGCTGTAGACGGTTATTAGATTTACAACAATTAGGATCATGTCGCTCCGATTATCAACGCTTTTATCCATTGGGCCATGAATCTTTTAATAAAGTTTGAAGGGAAACACAAAACATCTGAATAAGGCTGGAACATACATCGCCCGAAATGTCGGAGAAATTGCAACAAATATGAGCATACATTTCCGAATATTGTAAATAGTGTAAACAATTACAATATCTAATCTCATAAATAAATATATATATATATATATATATATATATATATATATATATATATACAGAGAGAGAGAGAGAGAGAGAGAGAGAAAGAACAGTAATATATATAATCCGGTGTTCTTATAGATATTTTTGCAAAATAGTAATTACAAAATTAAATTGGGGCTTTTAGATTCCATTTTTGAAACAAGGTTAGAACTGTGTAGCGGAAAAAACATATTTTTAAATCAATATATATATATATATATATATATATATATATATATATATATATATATATATATGTATGTGTGTGAGTATCTGCGTGTGTGAGTATCTATGTGTGAGTGTGAGTATCTATGTGTGCGTGTGTGAGCATCTATGTGTGTGTGTGTGTGTGAGTATCTGTGTGTGTGTGTGTGTGTGTGTGTGTGTGTGTGTGTGAGTATCTGTATATGTATCTGTGTGTGTGTGAGTATCTGTATCTGTGTGTGTATGCATGTATGTATAATACATAATGGTTTAGTAGCCAATGTTGAATTGGTTCAGGGAAGAGTAGTATTAAAAAGTCGTCAAGAAGTAGTGAAAATTTTTTAAAAAAATGACATTTTAGAGCTTTTAATTTTTAAAATTATATCAGTTGTTTTCGACACCCTGGTTTTAATCTTGTGGTGTCCTCGGGTGATGTTTATCAATGAAACGCCGAACGCTTTATTTAAAACAAAAAAGAAACAATGAACTTTTTAAATAAATAAACAAAAGCAGGATTTGGATGTGATAGAATGGGAGGAGGTGGATGGGAAAAGAGATTACAAAATATAAACAATGATAGATGCATGAAAACAGTATTCGACAAAAATGACACGTCACATTTAATAATAATATCGTATTGGTTTAATAATAATTTATGCAGATATGTTGGTTAGCATTTTACACGTTTTCTTGCCTTTGAAAACTGAATAATGAATAAATACTAGCGTAAGTTGATATTCTCACTGAAAAAATAAATGTATCTTTGTAAGATATTAATTTTTTTTTTAATGTCAGAATTTTAGTTTTGTAGTTTGAAATACGTTTCATTTTTCCACTTCATATAAACATTCATAGAGAAACGCACAAGCATGCACGGAATATGCGTGTGTTTGGGTGCAAAGGAATGTGTCTATGTGTGCCTGTATTAAGATGGACAGACAGATTTGCATTTGAATAAAAAATAATATAAAATTTTGAATTATTTTAGAGGAGTGTTCACGCTTGTCTAAATAACGGAGAAAACAAAAAACTAAATTTTCTTATCAATCCTTTACCGAATGTAAAGAAAATAAATGCGCATTAAAACAACGTAATTGACAAGGATGGCCTCTTTGAAAGTAAATTACACAATTCATTAGAATCATTTTTATGTGTACCATTTTTTAAAAATGGTTCTAAGCTTCGCTCTACGTAGGAAGCAAAGTTTAAAGAATGAAATTGAAAAATATGGTCGAATGGCTTTTCCCTTACTCTCTCTCATTATTCGTGTTTATTTCTGAGCCATCACGCATTTGCTACAAAAATAATTTTGTTTCTCATAAGCAAAATAATAATCATAACTTGATATTATCATCACAATGTTAAAACGCCTAAGATGGTAATAATAGTGGATTGTTTATATATATATATATATATATATATATATATATATATATATATATATATATATATAAATTCCCAAGAGGATAGAATCCAGGTAGAACTCAATGTCCATGATACAGTAAGAATTTAATATAAAAACTCAAACACTAATACCTATTCAGACCTACAAATTCAAAAGGAATTTTTGAATTTGTACGTCTAATGATTTGGATCGTGATTACGATTCCAATGTAATAAATTATAACCAAGGAATATTAGTGTTTGATACTTATATATATATATATATATATATATATATGAAAATCTACTTTTATGGTGTGCTATATTTATAAAGTGCGCAATATCAGAGATAAAGCAAGTGTAAATATTAAAGTGAACATTGAATTCAACACTTAGAGGCGACAGTCTGTCTCGTGCTAGAAGGCATTTGTAGCCTGACCATTGCGTCTAGCATGAAAAAGAATGTCACTTCTAAGTGTTGACATCAATGTTTACTCATATATATATATATATATATATATATATATATATATATATATATATATATATATATATATATAAAGCAAATCATATTTTCTGTATTTAAAATTATTATTTCATTATTCTAAGCAGAAGTGATTATTCCATAAGGTTAATTTTGAACTTAACTGATTGAGCACAGATACAGTAGTAGCTTATATAGACGTTAATCAGCTGATACAAGTTTCTTTCCATATGTCTAGAAACTTATTCATGTACTACATGGAGACTTATGTACAAATGCGTTCCAATCAAAGATATCTGCGCATTTTGTCCTCACGTATATTCTGTCTCTTTACCTCCATGTCTCTTAGTTTGTTTTTCTAAAACACGCCTACACCTACACAGACGTGTGGTACCAGTGTTAAATATTAAATAAAAGCTGATGATGTAAAAATGCTCTTTAATTCTATTTTTACGTATCAAAATCTCACTTGTTTCTGGATTTCGCTCAAATAACTATGAATATATTAAAATCTCCCAAATATAATAGGCGCTTGAAAATGAAATTTTAACCGTGAGCTTTGTAATATTACCATTGCCCAAATGGTTTCGTAGATCTTCACTCTTCATTAATACAGCAAACATTTCCAGAAGAAGAAGCGAATTATATGTATAACGTAAATGAGTTTCTCATGTTTCTACCATCGATGTGCATTGCAAATATTGAAGAAATGTATTGCATGTGTTCTAAAATTTAGTCAAATTACGGCTTTCATTATGCAATAAAAATCAGTGCAGGGGTAGATAAAGTTTTAAGCATGACAATGAACAAAGATATGCAAATATATTGCTATTCGCTTAATATCTAGTAATAATAATATTAGACTTTTCTATATAAGGAAACATTTGGCGGAGCCCGTAGTATTGAATTTTATAAAATCGTTTTAGAAAATCACTTTCGGAGGAAAGCAGTTTTCTGAACTTCACTAGCAGTTACTGTTCTTTCCAATAATGACGAGTTTTTTCATTCATAGCTTTCCATTTGAATTACATATGTTACACATGTTAGCTGTTTGCTGTTGTTGGTAGTCTTCAAAAGATGCTGCTTCTGTTATTTGGTACAGTTCTTTGTTTGTGATTCTGTAGCGCCAGCCTCCAGTGATATAGAACCTGCTGTTTTATATTGTTTCAAACTGTGGAAACTTTCCACTTTTGTTTGTTATGAGAATAGCATTGAACGCACTGGAAGGAATTGTATATTTAAAATATGTTAAATAGATTTCCGTCGAGTAACAGTTTGATGTCGATCTGGAGAAGCAGGAACCACGCAAAAAAAAAGAAGAAAAAAAACATGCGAATGAAATAATATATTTACGTATGAAGGAAGAAAACGTAACAACGATGAAGAAAAAGTAAAAGAAAATGGTTGAATTGCAGAAAAAAATCTATTGTAGAAAATATTGTACGAGATAAAGTGTGCAACAGAAATGATTCCGGAAACGAAAAGTTAAAAACGTAAACATTTCCATGAGATAAGTACGATGAAATCATTTTGTCTGGGAAAAATGCTTGTTCGATAAATGAAAGAATGTGTAACATTTTTTTTTATCATTTTGGCGTAATATTCTCTTTATGTAAATTTATATTTTAATCCAGGTAATAATAATAATAATAATAATAATAATAATATCTTTATGGAATTTCGGTTTCAGATCTATGAATAGATTAAACATTTCCCATTTTCATAAGCGCTTAACAGTTGTTTTGTGGGCTTTGGTAATGATGCCAAAAGTAGCAGAAAAATATATGGAACACATTTCTGGAAGGTGTAACAAATATGAATTGCGAAAACTGGGATGTGTACTCCTCATATTTGCATACATACTACTCTATGTATTGTCCGAAATTACATATTTGTCTCCCTGATTGACTGGCTCTTCATCGGTTGGCTTTATCTGTTACAAAATAAACATTTTTCTTGAAGTCTGGTTGACTCTTGTAGCAAGACATACTACACAAATAAAAGGCGTAATCAATTATTATTATTATTATTATTGTTATTATTATTATTATTATTATTATTATTATTATTACCTTGGCTTTGTGGTGTATACTCATTTCTTTCTTGGTCCTATCTTGGCATTTTCCACTGAGCAGTTTAAAAAAAAATAATCTCTGTCTTTAAAAGGCAGGGTGTGTGTGTGTGTGTGTGTGTGTGTGTGTGTGTGTGTGTGTGTGTGTGTGTGTGTGTGTGTGTGTGTGTGTGTGTGTGTAACGAATGCACGACCGCATTTTTCGACGGAGTTGCACCAAAATATACAAGCACTTGCTCCAAGTTAGCGGGAAGGCCAAGACCCACTTTGCATTTCCCAACTCCCATCGATAGTGGAAATAATCAATTTTTTTTATGCTTCTACGCCAGTTTTCATGTAGTGTGCGGCCATTCTCTACTGGCCAGAGTGAGAGCCTATAGTTGGCTGCCACGAATAGGCAGGAAGATTCTATTGGCCAGCGTGAGAGCCAACAGCTGACTGACACGAATGTTAACTAGCATGTTAGCATGCAAAAAATCGATAGCTGCATTCGTCACAAGTGGGAAAAATTGAAATCAGCATGGCACTTTACTCCAATTGGCTCATTCGCTTCCTTAAACTCAACGTTGATTCTGATTCCGCAGAACTGGGTTGGGTGTGAAAAAGTATTTGTTGTTAACATCCTTTTTTCATTCGTTTTTTTTTTTTTGCAGTTACGAGTCCTTTTTTAAAGCTGATCGTTTTGTGTTCATTTTGTTTAGTTCTTTTTTCGTAACAGATTTAATGTTTAGTATAGAGCTTAGAAAAAATTCGCAGTGTGAGATAGGCAAGAAGTAAGGTATGTAGCAACATCAGCACGGCAAAGGGCACTCCTTTAAAGGCAGGGAAGAGCAAAAATATTTTAAGTCAAGTGATAGCGATTGCTGTATGAGTCGTACGATTTTTTAATCAAGCACGGGTAACGCCGGCCCATGATGCTTGTCGCATATTAAAACTTTTCCTGTTTCAATTGGAGGTTTTGTTCTGATAAATAATGGAAAGATAGACCAAATTAAAAAATCCCTGGGGTACCATGTCTTCAGGAAATTACCAAATCAGTTCTAACAAGCACTAACATGCGAAGAGTTTAGCCAATTTATTTTTTTATGAATAGCTGTATTTTGTTCAATTAAGTGAAAACAGCAGAACATCTATCCTTCCCTTGCCCTCGGCATGTGACTATAGAACAACGAACATATAAAAGCTTCTAAAATAACAATAAATATATACACACATAACGAAGAGCGTGATTTAAAAAAAGAAATAGAAATGACAAAACATATTTAACAATGTTTAACGTTATTTCAGCAGTATGTGTATTTTCTTCAAGTCATGTTTAAACAATTCATACAAGTATAAAGACGCGTGTACTGTTAATGAATGCGGCAAAACGAATGAAACGCGGCCATCTTGAAAAGTGAGTCCTGTTATGATAATGATGATGATCGTGCTCATATTAACATTTTCTGTAAGATGATTAGAGTAATTACTCAAAATAAATTACTACTCTTATATCCTAAACTTTGCGTTAGTTGATTATTTAGTAAGAGCAAAAAATGTAAATAGCTTAGTAATAATAATTATTAGATTATTTGACGAATTGCACCTACTAACTAAGCAACTACAGAATAATTCCATAATGGACCTGATCACCATGTTACTTACGGTTTATTTGGATTCCATTCACACTAGCTGCTTTTCCTTCGTTTTGCTTTGTTAATTACTGGAAAGATTGTTTTTCTCAAGACAAGCGATGTTTGCATAATAAGATATATTTTCTTATACTTGTATGCAATTTATAAACATAAATTGAAGATAAGCATACTGTCAATACATGAAATATTGTTGAAAAGTATCATAAACCAAGCTATTCTTTAAGTCTAGAAAAATATTGGAAGTGTACGTCAAACATTTTATTTCATAATAATAATAATAAGAAGAAGAAGAGCAAGAAGTGCGTTCTTATTGAAATGGCAGTCTCTTCAAACTTAATGTGATATTGAAGACATTCAGGAAATAAATACAAGGATTTTGAAATGAAAATATAAAGAAAATGTGACACATAAGGATATCAATAATTCTAGTTGTAGTTACAGTCCTCGGATGGTAAACGGTGCGATAAACTGAAGGGATACCTGATAGTCCATGCCTTAATGAAATAGGAAAAAATGTATCCACAATTACCGCTCACACATTACGAAGAGCTTTATCAATGTTTTGTTTTTTCTTAAAAAACGTGATCAGTAGTAAATGTCATGAAGCCATTTCTGATCATAGGGCTCTGTTTGGGACCCGGATGTTAAAGTGCATACAGCCAAAATAAATATATATATATATATATATATATATATATATATATATATATATATATATATATATATATATATATAAATAACAATAATAATAATAATAATAATAATGTTTAACGATATTTCAAAGTATGTATATTTTCTTCAGATTATGTTTAAATATTCAATACCAGTATAAAAACGCTGAGTCAAGTGATGGTGATGGTGCTCATATTAAAATATTTTGTTAGTTTATTAGTTAGAAAGATCAATTAATCAAATACTTTAGTAATAGTAAACATTAAATTATTTATTTATTTACACTTACTATCTAATTAAATAAAGAGAAATTTCAAGATGAACTCGATCATCATCATGATACTTTTTAGTTGCATTCCATTCACACTTTTCCTTCATTTTACAGTGCTCATTATCGTTATTATTGTTTTCCTCAAGACAAGCGAAGTTTGTATAAATAGTTATATTTTTTTTATACTTGTATGCAATTCATAAACAGGAATTAAAGTAGACAGATATAGTGCCAAAACATCAACCATTTTTAAAATAATCGTTTTCTTTTTATTTTCTAAAACCACGCTAATCACTAAGTGCTGCATATTATTGGAAGGATTAAGACATTCATTTTAATAATAATAATAATAATAATAATAATAATAATAATAATAATAATAATAATAAAAGGAAATGGCAAATTTTAGTCTGAGATATTTAAATAAACTTTATGTATATATTGTAGTAATTTCAAATATTTAACAGGAATTAAATCAAGTAATTTCATGAAATTTTGTCTTCTATCACCTACGAAACAAGAAAACAATTCTTATCATACTTTTGGAGGCACTTTAGAAAAAAAAAATGAAGACAGCAATTTCATCATTTAAGAAAGGAATACACAACGATCTCATTAAAATTGTTTGTCTGTGTCTCAGATTATGTACAGTAACTGAACTAAAGGGGAACAGTGTCGGTCAATTGACTACATAAAACGGAATACTTTATTCAATACAAGTTTATTAAAAGACAAAAAAAATCAATTGTTTCTGATCATCTCTTCTCACCAGAGGACAGACAAGTTAACCGTTCAGCATCTTGACATTGACATTAATATAAATCTCGTCTTTCCTCGTCGTAATATGTCAATTCGGCTCATCGTATTGGTCTAACATATATTCTAATGAAAGTAGAAATATATGTCGTAGAGAATGTTAGTCTGTCATTCCGGCACAATAATGGAATTCCTTCGAATTATGACGTCACTGTACATAATGCTGTGTCAATCTGAGTTTGTAGTAATGGAGCTTCACTCCTGAAACTGCTTTACAGAGAAATCATTACCTGAAGTTTATTTTTTCTGTTATCTGGATAGTTTTTGAATCACTCGATTTAGGAAATAAATAAATACTGTATAAATATAAATTCATTTTCTATTCATACGGATTTATTAATATATTAGTTGAAATTTTGATCAAGTAATAATTTACATGGGAGGAACGGCTTAAGGAATTAGCGAGCCGATTTCGAATTCCATTCAAATCCGTTGCATTCAGTTGAGTGCTAATAATCTTGGGAAAGGTATGAATCCACTTCTTCTCTCCTTAGCTATGGGTAAATAGCAGGATGAACCTGGTTCTATAGCCATGGATGCCAACTGGTCTACAGCCGAAAAAAATCTCTTTCGTCAGTCACGTAGCGAAAGATACATGATGAACTAAAAATGTATCACTTATGGCACATAACTGACTAAATTATTTACTTAAATCTTTCGATATAATTCCTCGTCTACCTTCTCTGAATAAAATCCTACATTGTCCATATAATTTTGAAACAAGAGTTCTGGTAAGATTACCGAAATTAAGGAACGTCAAATATGGTCAGTAACTAGATAGGGTTTTTAAGCTTGGACATGCGGGTGGTGTAATAGATAGCCACTCAGAATTGGAGAGCGGAGAGCCAATTTCTAATTCCAGTCGGAGACGTTATATTCATTTACGTGCAAATTTTATTACGTATATATCCACCTCCACTTCACCCCAGCTATTCGTAGGACATATCAGAAAATATATTATTATTGCTAAATATTCTTACAATCTAAAAATATTTTCTGGCTGTAAGTAAACTGCAAATCTTTGATAAACCGTAAAACACAAAACAATGAATGAAAATCAATTCAATACGTTGTAAGTTTCGACATATTTCATATTTCTTCAGACTCAATGTCAGACAAATGTAGAAAGAATCTTAGTTTTGGCTTTGACACTGGATTCACATATTAAGATAAGTACCGAAAAACGCTGATTTTCCGTTTCCTGTTGGCATGTAGAATACATTTTCTATCACATATAACATTGCGATGAAGAAATGCAATGTAGTTTGTCCGTTTAAAAGATAACTGCAAATCTTTGAACGAAATATTTGGATCTCAGGAACTTAAACGCATTTCAAGTTTTCCTATATAAATATATGTAGATCACTGTATGTATAATAAATGTATATATATTAATGTAAATGATACACCAACAGATATAAGAAGAGATAAATACATTCTCGTTGCTATCAACAGCCTTGATTCTGTCTTGTTTGGTTGACTCCTAATACGTAATTAATTTTCGAACACGCTAATATAAGATTACAGAAAATTTCGACAAGCTGTCAAACAAAGTTTGATAATAATACATTTTTTATTCTATTTAATATGTATGTGATAATTAGTCCGTAATATTTACTCCGTTAATTTATTTAAAAAATGAAATTAATAGCTGATTGCACAATCAATCTTGTTATATTATATCCAGAAAAAAGATGTAAATAACTTATCGTTTGCGAACAGAAAATGAGTTTCTCTGAAGCAGACGAATTGGAAAGGAAGGAAGAATAATGTTAAGATCAGAAAACGTGTCGGTATTGATTTATCGTATTGGTTCACCCGACATTATTGAATGTAAACTGTGTTGCTTCGCAAGTATTTCATTCTAATCTCATGAATTTTTTTCTGCTTAAATAGCAAACACATCTAGTTGTGCCATTGTTTGATTGCCTTGTGTACTTTTTATCGTTTCGTTTACATTAGTTATTCGGAAATAAATAGAAATTCCTTACAGATCATGAGGCCGAAAAGAAAGGCAAACACTATCAGCTTAACCTCTTAGCCACAGAATTTCTCGCCACGAAATTTGTCCATTTGTATTTATTAATCTAATGACAACATTAGTGGAATGGACCTAACAAACAATAACTTTTCTGAATACTAATCAGTGAATCTACAAAAACTACCAGAATTCATGAAAAATTAGGTATTCAATAACAGAGACACATATGATAACATGAGAATGCAAACACAAACACCCAAAAACAGGCACATATAAAATCTTTAGAAAACTGAGAATTTAATACAGTCCAAGATGGCATCATCTGTAAATATTAAGTGTAACAAGAACACGTTTTCTGGATACACACATTTTAAAAGTGTAAAATGTAAAGCTTTCTACTGGTAAAGTCTCGTTCCCGTAAACCGATTCAAATGGCATAATGGGGAATATTCTAAAATGTTAAGCTCTATAAAGGATACCAGACAACGGGAAATGAATGAAAACACACACACACACACACACACACACACACACACACACACACACACACACACACACACACACACACACATATATATATATATATATATATATATATATATATATAGGGGAAATTATAAAAGCAGACGATATTTAAAACGATTCGCGATTTCAGGTTTCATAATATATATATATATATATATATATATATATATATATATATATATGTGTGTGTGTGTGTGTGTGTGTGTGTGCGTGTGTTTGTGTTTGTAATGGGATCGCGTGAGTGTGTGTCAAGAAACTACATTTAGAGAGCAAGCATTTATCCAAACACGTTTGATTAAAAATAACGGTCATTTTTTTTTCAATTTCCGAGTAAGTATTTGAGAATTGTGCTCGAAATTGTTGATACGCTTTTCGGAGTTCGTGATGTGTTATTATTTTGTTCAAGTACTTTATTTCGCCTCAATCATATTCAAGGACCCATGTAGTGTCTGTGCGCTAGGAATTCTGTCTACCAAACAGACCTCGCATTCTCAGCCTCCCAGTTTTTATTTTTCATATATATATATATATATATATATATATATATATATATTTATGTGCGTGTTTGTTTGTGAAAAGTGTATATATATATATATATATATATATATATATTATTATATATATTATGCGCGGTACTTATTAGAAAGCGCTCAATATCATAGATAGAGCTAACATATTTGTTTGGAAAGCTTTTGCGATCGTCAGACAAACTGATTAATCAGTTTATCTGACGATCGCAACAGCGTGAAACACAGGGTCACTAACTCACATCAATCCAAACAAATATATATATATATATATATGTGTGTGTGTGTGTGTGTGTGTGTGTGTGCGTGTGTGTGTGTAGCGGTGTCATCCAAAGCAAGGCATTAATGCCACTAAAACACAAGTTACGAACACAAACAATAACGTTGAACAGAAAGCGTAATCACTGGGACAGTAGACAGTGATTAACACTGAATTTAAATTTTTGCTGAATAAAGGTGGCTGGAAAGAAATATTGTAACCTGAAGGGAGGTTCACAAGCGCGATGTATGAGAAAATTAACTGCTAGCATAGAATTTACGGCTGCATCTGGCAAGCGTAACCGTAAATTGATGAGAATTCCTCGACAGTCTCGGGTTAGGTACCACAGCGAAGAGCTCATCTGAAAAATTGCCATGAAAGTGTTTACATAAAAAAGAACAAAAAAACATATCGAGACGAACTCAGTGGTGGGAAAGTTACTGAATTCGATCCGCCAGATCAGGAACAATAATATTACTGATTCGTCTTTTCATCTTATGAAGGTGCTCAAGGTACGTGTCAGGGGAATCGGACAATCTTTGCCAATATTATTCTAAGCACGGACGAATGGTAGATATGTTATATAGATTCTGGAAAGAAAAATGGTCTCTTCCAACACAGGAAATCAATTTTTCTTAGCAGATTATCTAGCAATGGATCCAATATATTTTTTTATTCATATTAACAGAGAACGTGAGCTCGAGAAGACGCAAGAAATCACATTCATGGTGATTAGCATCAGCCATGCTGATGCAAAGCAGCGAGAGTATGTCAGATAAATAATGGAAAGAAGTTTAGTTTTGGAGGCGTTAAAATTAACAAACCATTTTCTGCCCCAGTTATAAGGGACTTAAGATTGTTTCGGTCTTCGGATTCTGTTTTGACTAAAATGCATTACTATCGAGGCAGGAGTTCATATTTGTGTCATCAGCATAGATACCAAGTTGAGAGCTGATGTAATCAGGAAAATCATTAATGAAAATTAAAATTAAAATCAGATTCGGACCAAGGATGGAGCCCTGCGTTAGTACGAAAGGATCTAGTCAGATGGCCGTTCAGGATAACTTTTATTTCACGTTTTGTTAGGAAAGACTGGATCAGCTCAAAAATTAAACACAGGCTCTGCAATTTTTCAGCTTGTGAGAAAACCTGAATGCAAGACCCTGTCAACCGTTTTCCATATGTTCACTGCTACAGCCTGGGCTTCACCTTTTTTATCTAGAGCATGATTGATTCTTTCCGAAGTTATCATCAGTAACTCAACAGTTGACAGAGAGAAACGGAAGCCATATTACTTGTCTGATGAAAAGAATTGCGATGAGAGATTCTGAATCAATTCAGCGTTAATTAGGGCCGCTAAGATTTTTCAAAATGTAATTGAAGTCTACCAGGTCAATAAAAAAACATAAAACGGGATCAACAGATGATCATGTCTAGCAAGCAGGAAAACCTAAGGCAGCGAGACATTTATTATAGAGTTTAGAGAAAACAGGAGCCAGTTCTCGAGCACAATTCTTAATTATTATTACAGGGATACCATCGGGTATACTTTATAAGGGTCTAGATTAGAGATGATAGCTGAAAACATAGAAGTTGATATATCTATATCATTCAACAGAGGCTCAGTTCTATTGGTGGGGTGTTATGCAGGGATATTCCCGATGATTCAAGAGTAGGTTAGGAGGAGAATTTACAGTTAAAGCATTCATTTATTTTTACAACGGGAGATGATAACATCTCATAATGATTGAAAAGTAGAGAAATAGAGATTTTACATTTATTTAATGTCCTATTATAGAGCCACCAATAATCGTTTTAGAGGCTATGCGGTGCTTCATTCTCTTGAGAAACAAGGGTTATCCTCTTTCTAAGACTCGCTTAAATTTATTGCGAGCAGCATCGAATAGGCAGCTGATTTGATGAGAGCCTTCACGCTGGTATAGCCGAAAATAGTTGTTCCTCTATGCTACTGCGGCTGGGCAAGCTGGTGTTAAACATGCCGGTATTGACCCAAGAATAAAATTCAGTGGCGAAATTTTTCTGTTGGGAATTTCAAGATGTCAGTTCAAGAGGTATCACTGAGAAAATCACGGATTGATTCTTAATCAGCATGCTGGTATTGGAAAGATCTCTTGTAGATAGGTGGTTCCTGTTTAATAGAGGATTGGCACACAAAAAAAAACTATAGCTACCACAGAGTCGTCAGTATTACCAAGAGAGGAGTGTTGCGAACGAAGTAGGCAAGAAATAAATCGTGTAGATGAGAATGTTGTTCAGTTTCGCTAGGGAGATATTTAGGGGAGTCCACGGGTTGAGTTAGGGATGGGGAAATGGAAAAATTTAATGTCTGAATATCGGCAACATAATACATTTAGAATGTTTAAGCTACGAGCCGTGGTGAGCATGAAGTCCCCGCAGACAAATAACTTTGCAGACCAATGGGAAAAAAGTGTCATTTTTATACTATCAGAAATTATGTCTAATATATTCGAGACCTGGATATAGTGAGGTCGATAAAGGAAAATGAGATAGCTGACGGAGTTTAGTAACGAAACAGAGAAGCGCATGAAGGAATAGTCTAGGGCTTTGTTCTCTGGACACCGGAAGTTTATCCCGGATGTAAACACCAAGGCCATGCATGTGAATGCTGCAATCTTTTCAGCAAAGGGATGATAGCTTGAAACCAAGCATTCATTGGTCGTAATGGAAGAACTTCAGACAGTTGCACAGAGGGCAAATATATCTTGTGACAGTTGCAAGAGGAAAGTTTCTACGCTGCAGAAGTTGCAACGGATATCACGAATATTAGTTAAAGAAAGGCAGACTGAGGCGATGTTTTTTTTTTTCTGATTACTTGTTACGTTGTATTTCTTCTTGTTGTGTTTTCCATTATATTCGTTTGTCTATAGAAAGAAAAGACCAAAGAAATTGTCACTATCTCTCGTTAATGGTAACATGGCTGAATGGTGCATGGCTTAAAACAGTACAATGTGGTCTCTGGGATTCCCAACAGAAATACGGACAGGGGCACATACACATTCGCGACATCGGACTACAATTCATCCGATATTATCCGACTGTTGATCAGAACAGCGTCTCTAATCGCTTCCAAATACTTCAGGGTATTAAGGTCTAGTCGGATGTAGCAGCCAGTCATCTGTCAAACTAGTACACACACAATGGAAACACGCAATAATTGGCTAGTCCGATCACCAAAAATTTAAGAGAGGTAAATCACTGAGTCGCTGGCAGAAGAAAAGAGAACCGGTAAACAATATCCTGAACAGGAAACAAGGGATAGACATCTGCACCTGTTCAATGGACACGGAAGGAGTTCGGGTCGGAAGATAGATGAGTCTATCTACTCATATTAACCTGTTAAAAAAAGCACAAAATGCTAGGGGAATAAATTATGATTTCGTTTTAATTTTCTCTAAGCACAATAGGGAGGGAATGAATTGAGAAATTTCGTAATTAATAGGAAAGGAGACAAGAAATGACAGGAAGCAGATATAAAAAAACATCAGAATTAAAACAAGACAAAACAATGAATTTAAATTAAACACGTTTACAAACACAAAGATGTTCCGACGCATTAAGTTACTTACAGGAGACGTTTCAATTGCTTTTTTCCAATATTTACATTGGACTTTTTACAGACAGACCAGAAATAACTTAATTACAATGTTGCTTTGTTACAATTACGGGGATGTTGTTGATATATGATATATATATATATATATATATATATATATATATATATATATATATATATATATATATATTTATATGTATATATATATACATGTCCGAAATTATACGACTATCTCTCAGATGGGATGGGTGATGATGGTACGGGAGTGACGAGTCAATTTCTTCGTGTGAATCTATCTGCTTTTTTTTTTTTGCTTCTGTCAAAGAAAATTCCATTTTTCCAGATACTAGAGCAGCCAATACGAATAGGAATTGGCAAAGGAAAACAATAATATATATATATATATATATATATATATATATATATATATATATATATATATATATATATATATATATATATATATATATATATATACATTTGTGTTGTGTGTGTGTGTGTGTGTATGGGCATACCACTGCTGAATAAAATTAAAATAAAAGTTTTAAATCCCAATATGCAGTTTCTTTGAAAAAGTTCAAGCTAAAATTCTTGTAGGGTTAAAAACAAACAAGACATGGCCATATATATATATATATATAAACAGTGACTATTATAGCTCATATAGCGAATTGAGTCACTGTCAGTCACTGGGCATGTTTACAAAAGTAAATACGCTAAAAATCTTACCCCGTGCGCCGACGGCTTAGTGGTTAGAAGCTCCGACTGACACCAATTCAGTCGGGTTTCGATCCTAGCTAGAGGCAAACGGATGTCTAGCCGCACTGATGAGCTGTAAACAGCGAAACAGTCTGTCTGTGGATGACATTATATATATATATATATATATATATATATATTCAAGACTGAATCTCTGTATCATATCTCATCAGTGTATCTAGGCATCCGATTGCTTTAAGCCGTAGCTCGGCCACTAGAATTGAGATCCTATCACGGCAGAGAAATTTTATTAAATTTAGCGTATTATATAGGCGATGTATATAAATGTTAAACGAGCAGCCAAAGCGCTCAGTTCTGACGAAGAGCTATGCATTAAGCAGGAGAAGCAGCTGTTTAAATTCTTTTTTCTCTATAGTGCTCAAACGGCGAACGAGAGCAAGTTAACCACAGACAGACTGTTTCGATGTGTCACAGTTCATCAGTGTGGCTAGACATCCGATTGCTTCAAGCAGGGAACGAAACTTGGCATCTGTCAGAGACTCTACGCCTAAGGTAATGGGATACTTTTAACGTATTATATGCTTGATGTATATAAACGCCAAATCAGCAGCTAGAGCTCTCAATTCATAACTGAAGAGCGTAGTGTTAACAGCAGGAGAAGCCACAGTTAAAAATTTCCTTTCTGTATAGTTCTCAATCGACGAACGGATATATATATATTCAAAAATCATCACTTATTATTGTTTGAGCCATATTATATATATATATATAAATATATATATATATATATATATATATATATATATGTATATTTAAAAATTCTCTGCACTTTCTTGGCCTCACGTTTCAAATTAATTGAAGTGGAACGACTACGTTAGATCACTAGCTCCATCAGCTGCAGGGGAAGGTTTTTTATTATTTTTCGAATCGCATGATTTTACTCGTCAGTGTCCATTTTGCACATTTACATGTCTACCATTCGTCCGTGTATTAAAAAGACTGTTGCCGTATCTGGCATGGTGTCCCTGCTATTCGTCTCGAGATTCTTGATAAAATTCAAAGAATGATCTGGAATGTAATCGACCCTGTCTTGGCATCTCGATTTTAGTCTCTTTCTCACAGATATGATGTGGCTTCCGTTTGAATTTTCTCCAACAATTTTCATCCCACTTCACTGATATTCTTTGTTTCCCTGGTGTCCTGTCTACATGAGTTTATCTATGCTATATTGATGGGCATCTAGGTCCCACACTTTTACTTTTGAAAAAATATGCCCCACATCTAAAAAAAGGTTACTTTTCTCGCACTTCTCGGCAGTGAAATCCTTCCATCTACTTGCTTCTCTGTAAAAAGTGTGTCTGTGTGAGAGAGAATAAAGTGTCGCTTCTGCCACTGTAGTTTGAACATAGATCAGCCAGTGAGCAAACATAGGCAATCCCATTATTTATTAAAGTAGAACACGTCAGGCATAAAAATGAATAAGCGTCACGTCTAATTGATCACCATTTCTATGCTATCCTCTATTACTATACGAATTGCTCTTCTCTATACTATTCCCTATACACTTTCTCTATACTATTCCCTATACACTTTCTCTATACTATTCCCTATACTATTTCTCTATTCCGATCACTATTCCGAGGTTACTTTTCGAGCGATTATTATCTAGCAAGTGATATTAGCGCGAGTATCTTTCGAAGGCATACTATAGTTGCATCTGCGATTATAAGTCTCCACTGTAACGAGCATTGAGAAAGTGACAACGAATGTTCATGAGGCAGATATTTTTCCCGCATTACGTAGCCATTTATGTCCTGAATGGTAGGGATAGAAGTTTATACAAATGTAAGTGAATGTAATTGATTCGACTGGAATTCATGTTCGGCTTTCAAATTCCTCAATCTTGAGCCACTATCCATTATTCCACCGTGATTGAAAATAGATAGAGAGAATCTCTCTCTCTCTCTCTCAAACACAGAGTACATATATATATATATATATATATATATATATATATATATATATATATATATATTATTATATAGATAACTAGACTCATTTTCGAAAACCCTCGAATTTTTGATTTGCTAATCAAATCAATCTCGAGGGAAAAAAGTTTAAAAAAAAAGAAAGAGCTACAAACATGAACTTCTGCCGACAAAAAATCGCACAGATGCAGGTCTGAAGCCCAAAAAAAAAAACCCGATACGAGTAACAACTAACTAACAAAAGAGCTCAATACAACCGTAGAGCAGACCTAGATACACCTAGTGAGGCAGACAAACCTACCTAGGTTTCACCTAAACGGATCGTCAGGACTTTCCACTGAGGCTTTTTTTTTTTTTTGTTGTTGAATAAATATTTACCCCCCCACCACCACCACTTAGGTTTTGTTTCTTTTTTGGGTGGGGTGTCACGTGGTATGATTTTGGCTATCACCTATAAATATGTGTTTCTCTTTGCCTCGTTAGCCAAACTTTCCCTGACGATCCGTTTAGGTGAAACCTAGGTAGGTTTGTCTGGCTCACTAGGTGTGTATCTATCTATATATATCTATCTCTCTCTCTCTTATATATATATATATATATATATATATATATATATATATTTATATATATTTTATTTCAACATATATATTAAATATAGGAGAAATTAATGCCTATTATATGACCATAATTCTAAATTTCTTTTTTACCTGGAATTGATTTAAAACAAAATTAAAACGCAGGTTAGAACGGCTCAAGATCAGACATAATAGATATTTATTGTCTATATTTTATATATATATATATATATATATATATATATATATATATATATATATATATATATATATATAATATGGTACCTGAATGTGTTTACAGAATTTTTTATTATTTAGACAAAGCTATCATTATATATACATATCTATGTGTGTGCGTGCGTGCGTGAATGTGTGTGTATGTGAGGTGTGTGTAATTTTAATAACGCTTATATACATATTAACTTGTTAAAATGTTTTGGGGACGGAAATTCAGCAAATATCCTACCGAAAATTGCTGGTGAAACGTAATGGAAATATTGTGCGAAATTTCGCTGTTGAAATAGATTTTCAGCATCAGCAGCTATATATCGTTAATAGTCGAACGCATGACTAGAAGGTATTGATGGAGTAACCGCTAGTGCATTGAGTATAGACGAGAAACAAAGAAAGGAATCCTTGCTCTTGTATAATGCAGTCAAATGCAATCGGTTTTAAAATAATTTTTTTAATCATATATTTCATTTTTTGTCGATCAGAATTTGATTTTTATTTTATTTTGATTCTCAGTTTCTTTTCTATCAACATGAGTTTTTTTTTTCACATTAATCTTTCTTTATATATATATATATATATATATATATATATATATATATATATATATATATATATATATATACACACACACACATATGTATATATATATATATATATATTATAAATTAACTGCTTGAAAAGTGTTTTCATGAACAGTTGTAGATATGTTTCAAAAAATGGAAGCTAAAAAGTCTTTTAATTTCCATTTTTGAAACATGGTTAGAAGCAATTAGCGAAAACACATAATTAAATCAGTTAATTTATAATATTAATGCTCTAATAAATTTATATTGAGCCCTATTTTTAAAATTCAAAAATATCTATAAGAACACAGGATTATATATCATTCTTTTTTCTTTTTACACACACACACACACACACACACATATATATATATATATATATATATATATATATATATATATATATATATATATTTGTGTATGTGTGTTTGTATGCAAAAAATATACCTGTCATCACAGCAATGAAGCCTGATTCCAGTCTATATTCCAAGCTGAAAAACGGGCAACTCTTCTGGTCTATACGTCTTGTTATTTACCGATTCATATATATACATAATCTCATAAGATCAACGAAATTAAAGAAATTTGAGCTTGTCCAGTACCTAGGTGGTGACTGCTTGTGAATAGTTGGTGATGTGAGTTTGTATGTGCGGGTCATGTAATGGAAAACATCTCGGAATTGGAGGTTGGATGACCGATATACAATTCCATACTTTATACTGACTTGATATTTCATTTAGTCCCCCCGCCCCTGATACATTCCCAATGCACTTGCATTCCCCGCCTCCTCATCTAAACCTTATATGACAACTCGCGTCGGACGCTTATTCAGTTATCTATTTTAATTTAAATATGGAATTCATAAATTTAAAAAAAATAAATTGTTAGTAAATCAATTGATCCGAATTGCCTGAATAATTTTGAGAAGTTTTTCATGAATTCCTGACTGAATAATTACAGTATATTCGTGATGATAATGTTAATCTACTATCGACGTTACATGTAATTTTTTTCTAAAGTTTGTAGTATTAAAATATAAAGATACTCGATAAAATTCATAGTCCAGTGCGTATTTTGCATATTTAAACTGATTTTGAATGTAACATTTTTAACAGATCTGCTGTCAAATGCGCGTAATATTGTTTTCACTATTGTAAACTATAATTATTTATGACCGTACCGTAACTTTTATTCACAAATTTAAACTATATTTACCTCATTGTATTAATCGACGTATGAGGGTCAACCATTTCAGTTCCTGGGATATATGAATTGATTATAGTGATAAAGGCTTTTTTTGAAGGCATGAATATAAAGACTAGGTCATCTACATTTATGATTTTGAAAAAAAACGACCCCTAGCTTTTAGATTCATTGTTGTCCTTCTCCTTGACCAGTTCCCATCCAAGGTCATAGAAACCAGTCTGCCCTTCTATTTTCCCATAGCTGGAGGCAGAAGAAGATTAATACCTTTCCCAATGGTATTAGCATTTGCCACAATCACTTTTATATATATATATATATATATATATATATATATATATATATATATATATATATACATATATATATATATATTTTTAAATTAATGTATATATATATATATAATTATAATGTGTATATATATATATATATATATATAATGTGTGTGTATTATATATATAATTGTATATATATATGTGTGTGTGAATATATATATATATATATATATATATATATATATATATATATATTAATATATATATATAAAAAAGATCCTTCAAAAAGAGAGAGAGAGCGGAGGAGAGAACTTTCGTGTCTACTAGGTTTTTCATTAATTAATGGCGGCGTAATTTCAGTATCATCTAGTTGGATGTGATAGATGCCCAATTAACTTTACGTGTTATTTCTACAGAGACAGAGAGAGGGGGTAAAATAGAAAGATAGTAAGTGAAAGTGATAGAGAGAGAGGGAGAGAAAAAAGAGTTGGGAGTGTGAAAGAATAATTCAAAGATTCAATATATCTCACTTACGATGGCACAGGTTTCATAAAGAGATAATTGTAAATGAATATTAAGAAAAAAATAATTTTACCAGCAGAAATAGGCACTGCCACAAGCCGTGGGTGATAGATTCATCTACAAGTTCGGTGTCTTCCTTTAGAAAATTTCCTATGTTACACGATAAACAAAATTTAGCTGCACAACTTCCACAGTTTATTCTAATAGATTTCTTCGCATCATTAAAAATATCATTTAACTTTTAATTTATATATAGTTTGATTTTTTTAATTCAATTTCGTATGTCTTTTCCGGTACATGTTAAAAATGCGATATATTAGTACAGGTAATTCCTGAATGCTACGTATAATTTAGTAAAAGTTTTTAGGTTGTGAGTACCTAATAATCGATGGATCTCACGACTCAATAGTAACATTCATACAGTCCGGTTAGCTAACCATTACATTATCCAAAATATTTGTGCCTTAATGTAAGAAAATGGAATAGAAAGAAAACACCGAAACCGCTAATTTATTCGTTTTATTTAAGTAGCCAAAAACATTGAAAAATGAATTGAAAATCAGATATTTTGACAATAAATGTGTTAAATTGCGAGAAGGAAAAATATGATAAAATATTGGAATGTTTACTGTCGCTTCACCGTTGCCGGACATAGATAAAGAATATTTCTCTTGTAGAAAAGAGTACAGGGTGTTCGACAAAACGAATGCTTTGTCTGCATGTATTGATTTTTACTACATTTGGTGTAAAAACTAACTTCAGGACATAGAAAAAAATGGTGTTTTCTAACGAAACAATTGTAGTTTATTTGTTGATGATAGCTGGTAGGTAAAATAACTATTCTTCTATTACAGGGCGAAATAAGAACAATAATTTCTAAAGATAAGAGCATTTCGTGGAAAAATTCATTAATTTCTTTGGTTTTTCAATTTAGGAAAAAAGCAGAAGTTTTGACCAACGTCAACATCATATACTGAAATCTATTATTATTATTATTATTAGTAGTAGTAGTAGTAGTAGTAGTAGTATTGCGTTTGATGCTACCTTATTTTTTTATGAAGTGACACTTATCCACCAATATAATCGCCATATATAATCTCAAAATACAGCATCAAATGTTTACATTATTATAGTTATTATTCGTCGTAGTATTTGTTGTTGTTGTTGCAACAGCAAAAAAATGTAACATGTCTACGTCAGATAGTGGACGGCTGTTATTTTGGATTGACAGGATGAAAAGTTCCTTACGCTTCTAGTACCCAGTGAGTAGTCTTGCAAATACCTGTATTATCATTTTCTGAACAGATTTATTTTGTCTTCGTTAATTTCTGTCTTACTCCTGTTGTTTGTGTAGGGTTTCATCATCATCATCATCATCATCATCATCATCATCATCATCATCATCATCAACAACAATAACATCATCAGCGGTAACATTAATTTTTATCAGTAGTAGCAGTAATTATGGTATTCGTTGACCTTTCTCATCAGTAGAAATTCTTGTTATCCAACAGAGACTTCGTAACAGCAATTCTCATTACTTTTGCAATCTCCTTACTCCTATCGATTTTATCTCTTCTGTCGTTTTGGGAGGTTAATGTTTTGTTTTTTTTTTTTGTTCTTTTTTTCTCAGACACCCTACTTCGAATAAGGAAAGTATTATTATTATTAATAATAATAATATCATTAATAGATTACCCATGCTGTCAAAACGTTGCGTACGTTTAATTCAGTTTCCTATTAACATTTAATGAATGCTTTCTTGATTTTCTGATTTATGTTAAACAAAGTCTCTGCTTTCGGTTTTGCAAGAATATGAATATAGTCCCGTATATTAGCGGTATTAAAATTAGATGTCCTTCATGGTCAAGGTTTTGTCAAATTTTATCATCTCTTGGAGTCTGAAACCCTGGTCACGTTAAAGAGTAAAATTGTGTTTTTTACTGATTTTGCTTCATTAACTAAAAGCCAAAAACATTTGTTGTTCTTCTTCTTCTTCTTCTTTTTCTTCTTCTTTTTCTTCTTCTTCTTCTTCTTATTATTATTATTACTACTACTACTACTATTACTATTATTATTATTATTACTATTACTATTATTATTATAATAATAATAATACTACCCATTTCTTTCCGGGTCCTACCTAGCGGCTTAAAGCCAGGAATAGCATCATTATTTTTACGTGGCGGGTGGAGAGATCTCGTATTTACAAACTTTATATGATTGATCAAATGTTCAAACCAAAAAATGCTTTCCGGATATATTTCCAGTTCAGTTTTAGAAATTCTCACCACAATCTCGTATTCTTCTTTTATTTTCTTATTATTTCCTTTTATGTCTTTATACACATTTCCTTCCGTGAATCCCGACAATTTACTTAAGGCCAGAAATATTATCATGGCATTTTTTTACTGCAGATTTTAGTAAAGAAAATAAAATAAAACAACCATAAACACACATAATTCCTATAGATAAAGACATTTGTAAGGCGTGAGCTGTACTTGTATGAACAATTTTTCGTATTTATTTAAGGTCTGGGAGACCAAGGATCTCTTCTATTAGGACATTTCAAAATGCAAGTGACGACAGTAGCAACAACTAGAATTATTGCTGACTTTATGTGTATCATGATTGAGATGGCCACTTCAATATCCATGTAGTTTTTTTTTCTGGTTTTGTAGTCTTTGATAATTATATCTACTTAATAAACGTTTTATTATTCTGTTTATGAGTGTTATGATATCACATAAAATGTGTTACAGACCCTATGTCTTTAATTGGATTTGTAGGGTTCATAACATTGTTCTTCCCATTAAGTTCTCCAATGTAGATATTATATCCATCCTGTGATACCGTGATTTACATTCAGTGGATGCTAATAACGTTACAAACAGATGCAAGAGCGTCGATTATTTCTGGATATATATATCGCAGACGCTGTATTGGTTGTCAACACGATTCTTCATTATTTTGCTTGAAGATTTCTAGATAGTAAGCTAAGCATTGTCCCGGCGCATCTAGTACAAAAGCTTCAGTTATCAGATTTTAATCCTGAAACATGCCACAAATGATGGTTATGGTGTTAATTTACATTGGTCTCTTTGTCAGAGGAAGAGCAATAAACATGAAGTAGTTCATCTTACCGTCGTTTCTGCATTTGGTTCATTGCATTTGCTTCTGCATTCTTTTTTAGTTTCTGTGCCGTTGCAGTATATGCATTATGGTTTACGTGATCTTATTCTCCAACTTAGGATTTCGTTCAGAATTTGTTGGCTTCCTTTATTACTGAATAAAGTTTCTTTTGCTCATTTTATCCAGTATTCTGTAGTTTCTAGGTATCTTTGAAGGCCGATTGTTGTAATTCTGTAAGACAGTTCTGTTTGAAATAATGCTATGCCTCATTCGAGTTTAGACACATACGGACGATCGAGATCAGCTTTTAGGATGATGAATGCTGTGGTAAGTGAGAAGTTTTCTTGCTTTCACACCCATTCACATCATGGAAAGCTATGATCCAGTTAAGACTGTTGAAACCACAGGGAAAGTCAAAGTGTTTATAGTTTATTTTCTGTTTTGCAAATTCAACTCGTTTTCACTTACTAGAATTATACGTATGATGTATAATGTTCTTATTTCTACTTATTTCTACTTCATTTGCGTATTTGTATGCAATATACGTCGCTGACTCCCAGTAATTCACGCGTTCCTTTTGTCAAAAAAATATAATTTTTAATAAAGCAATTTCCTTTCTACTTATGTCAAGAGGGCTAGTAATTTTTTAAAGCAAGCTGTGGTTTTGGAAATGGAAGTCAACAAATAACCATGGCTTTTAGACTCAGTTCTAAAAAAGAAAATGAAAAAAACCTACGATTCGGACAAATACATTTAAAATTGGAATATAAATTTTTGGTTCAAACTTGTGTATATCTTACTAGACAAAAACTCAACCAATTCCAAAATGGGATAAAAAAAGAGAAAAGGCGGGAACAACCTCCCATTGCAATGTCTAAACTTTTAATTCTTTTAAATGAATTAAAAATTGATAGAATAGCGCAAGTACTATAGTGAGTACTGTCAATGCTATAGTAAAATAAGTTTGAAGGGATGTGTCCAGCAGGACAACTGCATATATTCTTGAATTAGCCAAACTCAAAAACATAAGAATCTTTTTTTTTCTATAAGCTATTAAGAGATGAGCTCTACGTGGTCGAAAAAGAAGTTATGTTGCGAAAAAGTAAAGATCACGAAGAATTAAAATGTGTTCATAGTCGGAGTGTTCATTTGATGCAATTTACAATTCTCATATCGTCAAAAGAATTGAAGACAAAACTGTTTGAAGAATCGTAAGCAGAACAGTAGCAAATGAATATAATGTGTGTCGAAATGCTCTGCTCAGAGGTATTTCTCTCCTCAGATGAACTTCAAAACCGAATTAAGCTCTGGAATTATATGGAAGTTTTATTTTAGACTGATTCAACCGTGTATTGTGGAGTGTTGAATCAATAATCATGTTAATGATAAGACTCGACGGTAAATATAATCTACACTGAATCTTAACCAAAATTAGTCAAGACGGAAATAATTTCCTATGGGGTTGACTCATTTTAGCTGTTAGTTGGGGTGAGCTGCTTCATTTTGGTTGTTTATTTTTAAGCGGAATTATCAGATGATATTTTTTTTCTCGAAGAAAAAAATGTGTACCACTATAAATATCTTCACAATCAGTTATAATAATAATGTTTTTTGTTGTTGTTTTATTGTTGTTGTTGTTTTTTTTTTTTGTTTTTTTTGTTTTTTTTAAGCATTTCTCCCTAAGCAAGGCGGGAGTGCCACTAGTACACAAGGGACTACAGACAGAGGGAAGCCACATTCCATCGGTGAGAATGCGACTGGAGTCGAAACACCAAGTCAGCACCAATCATATTGCATATCCGTCTTTGAATTTTTTACAGAACTACAACATAAAAAGGGCGGACACCAAACCATATATGCCAACAGTCTCTCTTTATCTCTCTCTCTCTCGGTTTCTGTGAGCGAATGTGACTGTAAAGAAAGATAAAGAAGGGGAGAAAAGGAAGAAATCATAGTATTTTATAGAAATAATCAATGTGTTTTCAATTTCCACCTAGGGCAATTATAAAACCTTTTCTCGTTGAACCGTTCCAGGCACAGACTCAATATTTCTTTGTGACTTTCACTCAGTGTCTCTCTGTGTATATATGTCTATGTCCCTCCATCTCTCTCTTTCTCTCTCTCTCTCTCTTTCTCTCTCTCTCTCTCTACGTGATTAGAGAAGTTGGAGTTAACGTTTTAGAGACAGAGAGATAGAATCAATGAAATTTGCACATTTTCGTCTCTTTTGGAACGAAGTGCATTTAAAATGTGTTTTAATTATACTGAATAAATTCGTATCGCTAAAGATCATCCAGTTCATTATAAATATCAAACCCTTATAAAATATATTTCCGCCTCCTTAGCAAAGCAAGGAAAATAAACGCTTGCCAGATGCGGGTACGTAATGTTGTTCTACTGTATACATCAACGATAATTAAGCAATACGATACAGTTACGTGTGGTTAGCGTGAGAGAATCGCCATCCAAATGTCCTTCATTACGAATGTTTTGTTGAATGCAACTGTTCCATTCTACTTATTATCTCATGCAACGTTCTATGCACAATGGTTATAATTGCGACGAACGCCATTAAGAAATTACGTTGACTAAATGCACGAAACAATAAAAGAGAAAAGCAGTTTTCTCACCATCCATATAACGAGATATAATGGGTCTGTAACGGTATCCATTAGGAGAATAGTGACATGAGTTTTGTATGCATTTTTACCAATCGTTTGTCCCAATAATATTGATTTGTGCAAGGGTTTATTCAGTATATTAGCTTGATGTTTCTTTTTACATATCTTATCAACTGCTGTTCTTTTATTAATTTCATTTACCAAAGTCTTTAATAAGTGGCTACATCTATCTATCTATCTATCTATCTATCTATCTATCTATCTATCTATCTATCTATCTATTTTCGTTCATTCTTCCTTTCTTTTTCTCACTTAAACCAATCTGTTTCTTTTTTCCGTATTTACACGCGACCAGAACGGTGTATTCCATTATATATCTGCTATTGCAGGGCGTAACTGTCGTGCGAATTAACGAGGCGAGGGACAAGCACAATTTTAATAGGATATTTCAAACAGTTTAATGGAGTCACTTCTATTTAAACCAAGGATTAGTTACATGTGTTGGCAAAATATGATGTTTTTTATTGGATACTGGCAATGGGTGCATGTATATAGAACCGTTTCACCAGTGAATGTTTCCTTCTATAGTCTTGAAACAAATTTTACATGATTGTTCCCCAATGATTATATCAGCTCGAAGTGTATCTTAACCTTAAAAAAATGAGAGAACAATCATGAAAAATGTGTTGTTTCAAAACAGTAATTAGACGCTTTCTTTCTACCTAAATGGTATAGGACATCAAGCGAAATGACTGTTCCTTATTGGATACTAGTTCGATCCCTATCGGTGGAAACATATTTTCTACGAATTTTCTCGAACATTCAGGTCGGTAAATGTAGTTAATAGTGTTTATTATAAACAGATTATTTGCTTGATTATTTGTATCTATACAAATGTTGTATAAACAGAAAATATATTACAATAAATGACGAATTTGGTTCATTTCATAATATATGGGGCGCGCGTGTGTGTGTGTGTGTGTGTGTGTGTGTTTGTGTGCGTGCTTGCCTCGCGCGCGTGTCATTTCATGTTAAATCGTACAAAACTGTTTTCCCAATATCACCCTGTCTGTGCTCAGTGTTAGGAAAGTGGTTTACTAATGAAAAAATGAGGGAAACAAAACAGACGGAACCTTATGTATTTGCGCGACAGAACTATCTTGATAATAGGCCCACACTGAAATTATATTCTAGTAGGAGATGAGGAATAATTACAACCGCATTTTTACAATGATTTATATATGGCAAGCCTAAGGGCAGAGTCTCGTTTATATGGTTGAATATAAATGAATATATATATGCCACCCCAAAGGAACTGTTTCGCAGCCGAACCTACGGAGATATAGGATCCCAATTTAAACAGGTCCCAAGGACATGTAACTGGCCGTGGGGTGTTCTAAATATCTAACTTGGCTAAATGTTCGCCTGGGTAGAGATATTTGACATCCCCTTTTCTTTATTGGCGTAAAGAACAATTGGCCAGCATGAGATCTGTCTATCTGATACACGAATATAAATATAGCAAAAAAAAATCGATATTTATTCGTAGCGGGAAAAATTTAATAATGGTACTTTATTCAATTGGCTCATTCGGCTTGCTTAAACTCACCGTTGATTCCGATTCTGTGTGTTGGGTGTGAAAAAAGTATTTGTTGTTAACATTCTTTTCATTCGGTTTTTCCAGTTAAGAGTCCTTTTTAAAGCTGATATATTAATTCATTTTGTTTAGTTCTTTTTATACACAGATTTAATGTATATATATATACTTATAAAAACACACATATAAGGATGTCGCAATATAGCATAAAAATATATATTTAAAGGCAAGGAAGGGCAAAAATATTTTAAGTCATATAATATTGATTTAATGTATGTGTATATACGATTTTTTGAATCAAGCACGACAATTAAGGGCCATACTGCTTTATTAATAACTAAAAGCAAATGGAAAGCGAAAACCATTTATTGCTACCTTTTGGAAAGGTTTTATCACTCTCAACATTATAAAAATTAAAAAAAAAACTTGTAAGAACGCAAATTACCTAAAATTTAAACCAGTAACTTTTCAGCTATTCTTTTGTTTATATATATATATATATATACAATATATATATATATATATATATATATATATAATTTTGGGAGGTAATGCGGACATTGTGTTCAAATTTCTCTTCTCATGAAATGCCTCCATGTCTTTGCCTTTCAACAAAATTGATCTATTTGAGTCAAACTAATTGATCTCATAATTTTTTTTTTATGAAAACTACCATGTATGTAAATATTTAATAATCTTCACGAATTCAACGTTTGAAAAGACCGCCCCTGACATCAGGTTCATTTCTTTTGCCGTTTATTTCAAATGCATATTTCGTCACCTTAGCACTGACAATTTAATGCATTACCTACATCCCAAACACGTCTGCCAAAGAGCATCTGATTCGGCTACCCATTCCAAACGCCGTCTCCTTGGAGCTATATTGGAATAAAAAAAATCATATCAAAAGGCAATATTTAAATTTTGATGAGAATGTCTCGAAGTCTTCTTTAGAAACAATGTTCTTCAAAATGTTACTAAAGGTAAAAATATTTTAAAAATTTTTAATTAAATTGGAATGAAAGCGGTGATGGTACCTACATTCAATTGATAATACACTAACGTTAAAAATATTGTTTTTAATTAATTATATATAAATATTTTATTATTATATATATTATTGATATTAAATTATGTGTATAATCAAAAATTGAATTTCAAATGAAGGACCTGTTTAGTGTTTAGTTTTAGCCCAGTTATCGCAGAGTCGAAGAAGATCGAATATCTCCTTTTTAACTTGTCTCTTCCTTAACTTGACGTTATGTAATTGGAAGACTTCAACGTTGCATGATATGCAAGGTGTCACTATTATAAAAGAATAAAGGGTTGCTTTTAATACTGGAGTTTGAACACAGGTTATTGTGTTTGAGACTGCTCCCTTTCTCCTGAATAGGCAATTCATTTAACCTTTCAATGCAATCGTTTTATGGGGATAGTGTTCAAAATTGCTTCTGACAATTCACTATAGGAAACCGATTTGGATCACTATGTCAAAACACTATTTCCTCGTTACGATCAACGAATTAATCAATCTCGAGGTTTCTCTCCAGAGATTATTCAATACCACGTTCTGTAATCTTGGATGTGTGGAGGGGTGCAATACATAATGTGCCAGAATTGTTAACAGAGCAGTTCAACAAATTCCGTTGTGTTCGTTATCTGCAATTACGCGCAAATACCTTGGGAAAGATTGAATCCACCTCCTTCTGGCAGGATAATTAGTAAGACTCGTACCACTAAAAACTATTATTATTTAAAAAAAAAAACTTTTCAATCTAAAAAAATTCTTGTTTAATTAAATAAATTATAAATAGGAAAAGAAATAATCAATCAATCCTATGAAATTTTGACTTCGTGGAAAACATCAGACTATAAAACTGCTGCTACACAATCTCAAATGAAAAGCTTCAACGTGGTTCAATTTGTGGGGTGAGGTATAACATTAGGATTACCAAATACAGAAATTTCTGTGAAATCAAAATATTAATCAGGAAACTGAAATAGCCTCAGAAATCGAGATAAAACCGTTCACAAATATTTGTTACCGTAAACAATCGATTCATACGATCAATGGCAAAAAAGGTGTTTAGTTAATTAGTGAAGCCTACCTTTTTCAGGTAGAGATCACCTTTTTGAACACTGTCGACTTACACTATAGATCCAAAAACACAGAACTGAATCAAATAACAAAAAAAAAAAAACAGTGGCAACAACTCAAAAATGGATATCACACCAATTCGAAGAGAAAATTACATAATCTGAAAAACATTTCTAAACATTTTTGAAAAATGGTAGGAAAGAAAACTCAAACAGTATTGGAAAAGCGATAACAGCTGCTGGACTTGAGAAAACTGTTTTCTAAATAATTGTTTAAGAGAAGATTTTATAAATTTAACCGTCAGTAGTACTGGTAGCTTCGTCAATGTATGTCAAATGTTTCCTTTGTAGAAACAGCTAACATTATTAATATTACCGTTATCTTAACGTTTATTTTTTGTAAAACCCACACCCCGTCGCTTCACTTATGTGCATTCGACCCTGATAATATTCAACACTTTGTTTAATCTACGGGCGTAGATATTTCTCGTTCCACTGCATGAAAATTACCAAATCGTTTAGTTACTTTTTTCGCTCTGCCTTTGTTGCTACTGAGCCCTAGTACAGACTATACAGCCAAGGGATTGAACCACAATTATTATATCACAAAATTCACGAGAGAAAAAAAAAAAAAAAAACATCTATGATGAAAGCAGAAGATGGCGATTGCTGATACGTTGAAGATTGTAGGTATGACACGGACGCAAGAAGAAGAGTTAAAGGAACTATCAAAATATGGATTCACGGTTAAACATTAAAACGATGAGACTTAGTTGTCGATCTAGTACTACTCTTAACTCATACGGTCACCCTCAAAATGAGGAAAAGATTCATTTGAACGAACAACTTTGTTTCCCTGTAGTCCCGGAAGTTATGAATTTAAGCGTGCTACTAAATTAGAAGCTGTTGCAATAGGTATGCAGTTTATTTTCTACGGATTTCCCACCTGGAACTCCTTCCGTTCCTTACTTCTCTAATAACGACAATGTACAAAAATTTAAATGCAATGTCAATGACCATTCTCTGTCTTCTTGAACCCTTTTCACTGCCGGTACTCCCCATCCACGCCGTGTAAGGCAAATATTACCGCCTTCCTTGGATGGTGAAAACGATAAAAAAAAGACATACGACACTTTCTTGTGGAATTCCTGTCATTTTTGTTGTATAAACTGGTGACATTAGTAATATACAGAATGCAATTATATGCAAATTAATAACGCCCTCACTTCAGACCAGTTCCATAAGATTTTATCTAAACTAAACAGAACAATCTAAACAAACCTTAATTAATTGCTATAACTAACCAATCAACCAGGAAAATTTCAACAGTCACGTTCCTATCGTGTTATTTATGTTCTTGTTAAAAACCATTCCACTAGAACGTTTCCATTTGTTTTTGTCGCGTTGAAAAATAAAACAGCATTTTTTAATTTTGCGAATTTTCTTTTAAAGAATTGTATAAAAAAAATTGTTTTTTGTGTATGCATTTTTTAAAATAACCTTACATACAGAGAGATATTGTCGGAATATTATTAAACATGGTCCTTTCTTTTTCGCTTGGAAAGGAATTAGATTTGCAAAATATGAGGTTTTGCATCTATCATTTACTAAATACATTTGCATTCTTAAAACTCGTATGCAATCATGTTTTTTATATAGCCTGAAAAAAGGCTGAACATTTGAAATAAATGTTAAACAATTTTATCTTTTTTGGATCAAACTTCTGAAAATTCAATCATTAAATTTCTACATGCAATAACTAAAACAATGTAACAAGAAATCTCGTAAAATGTTGAGAAATCATTGATTACAGTTTGTATTTTCTTTTTTTCTGAAGGATTTCAATCTGCTTCTTTAAAATGTTTTGATTATCTTGTTAGGAGTTTTGACTATGAAAAACAAGTTCAAAGGGATTTTTTACTGCAGATTTTAGTAAAGAAAATAAAAAAAAACAACCATAAACCACATAATTCTAGATAAAGACATTTGTAAGGCGTGAGCTGTACTTGTATGAAAAATTTTTTCGTATTTATTTAAGGTCTGGAGACCAAGGATCTCTTCTATTAGGACATTTAAAAATGCAGTGACGACAGTAGCAACAACTAGAATTATTGTGACTTTATGTGTATCATGATTGAGATGCACTTAATATCCATGTGTTTTTTTCTGGTTTTGTAGTCTTTGATAATTATATCTACTTAATAAACGTTTATTATTCTGTTTATGAGTGTTAAGGATATCACATAAAATGTGTTAGACCCTATGTCTTTAATTGGATTTGTAGGTTCATAACATTGTTCTTCCCATTAAGTTCCCCAATGTAGATATTATATCCATCCTGTGATACCGTGATTTACATTCAGTGGATGCTAATAACGTTACAAACAGATGCAAGAGCGTCGATTATTTTGGATATTAAAATCGCAGACGCTGTATTGGGTTTTCAACACGATTCTTCATTATTTTTCTTGAAGATTTCTAGATAGTAAGCTAAGCATTGTCCGGCGATCTAGTACAAAGCTTCAGTTATCAGATTTTAATCCTGAAACATGCCACAAATGATGGGTTTGGTGTTAATTTACATTGGTTCTTTTGTCAGAGGAAGAGCAATAAACATGAAATAGTTCATCTTACCGTCGTTTCTGCATTGGTTCATTGCATTTGCTTCTGCATTCTTTTTAGTTTCTGTGCCGTTGCAGTATATGCATTATGGTTTACGTGATCTTATTCTCCAACTGGGATTTCGTTCAAATTTGTTGGCTTCCTTTATTACGAAAAAAGTTTCTTTTGCTCATTTATCCAGTATTCTGTAGTTTCTAGTATCTTTGAAGGCCGATTGTTGTAATTCTGTAAGACAGTTCTGTTTGAAATAATGCTATGCCTCATTCGAGTTTTGACACATACGGACGATCGAGATCAGCTTTTGATGTGAATGCTGTGGTAAATGAGAAGTTTTCTTGCTTTCACACCATTCACATCATGGGAAACTGATCCAGTTAAGACTTTGAAACCACAGGAAAGTCAAAGTGTTTATAGTTTATTTCTGTTTTTAAATTCAACTCTTTTCACTTACTAGAATTATACGTATGATGTATAATGTTCTTATTTCTACTTATTTCTACTTCATTTCGTATTTGTATGCAAATACGTCGCTGACCCAGTAATTCACGCGTTCCTTTTGTCAAAAAAATATAATTTTAATAAAGCAATTTCCTTTCTACTTATGTCAAGAGGGGCTAGTAATTTTAAAGCAAGCTGTGGTTTTGGAAATGAAGTCAACAAAACCATGGCTTTTAGACTCAGTTCTAAAAAGAAAATAAAAAACCTGATTCGGCCAAATACATTTAAAATTTGGGAAAATAAATTTTTGGTTCAAACTTTGTATACTTAAAAGACAAAAACCCCCCAATTCCAAATGGGATAAAAAAGAAAAAAGA
>CAHIKZ030002586.1:0-117500 GCA_903632075.3 Acanthosepion pharaonis
TGGGCTGGCAAACCTGGAGCATCAAAGCAAGGTGTTGTCTGAGGCTGCGACACTTACGACACTGGAAGAAAAATTCAACAGGCTTGTCAGCCTAGAGACCACGGACAAGTCTACACCCCATCTCCATAGTAACGTATACCCTACTACAACGAGCACACAGAGATCGGGCCGCAGGCAGCGGCCCTGGGAGAACCAGACCGTATCAACCCCGAGAGACACTGAACCCTGTAAATGGTGTGGGAAGAGCTCACACCCTGACGGCTCGAATGAACGAAGGGGTTGCCCAGCAGCAAAGAAGACTTGTCACAATTGCGGCTTAACCGGACATTTAAAAGGGGTTTGCAGGAAACCGAAGCAGGGGTCCAGCAACAAATCTACAGCAGGTGTGGTCGGAGCAGAATCCAGAACTCTCACCATCCAAAGACACAAGAAGGGTCGTAACGGATGATCGCCCAAGATGGACAAGTGAAAAGAAGAGGTGAAATCAACCTGACAAAACCAAAGGCCGTGCCGCACCTGATTTGGAACAAAAGTAAGTTCGAAGAGGTACTCCTGATCCAGCACCAACCCTGATGGTAGAGATAACTCTGATTCCAGAGGCCCATGCGGAATTCGGGCACATATCCATAGGACAAGCTGGCCTCCATACTCACTGGATCGAGGCGATCACAGACACTGGGGCACAGACATGCTCTAGCGGACCAGAAATCAAAAAATTCTGAAGTGTCCAGACAAATGTCTAGTACCGACTAGTCACCCAATTCGGGAATCACGGATAACCTACTAAACATAAAAGGCGTGATATTCGCTAAAGTCAGAGTAGGATCGGGAAACACGTCCAGATTATATATGTATCAAAAATACATCAGATTTCTGCCTGTCCGAAAGTCGGGCCCTAAAAGACCTTGGTCTGGTGCCAGATAACTTTCCAGACCCAACTTCCCAGCAGAACGTGGCAACTAGCGACGGCGGAAAGGCACCATGTGGGTGCCCAAAAGAACTAATGTCCCACCTAAGCCGGACAGTATCCCTTTCGCTCCCTATGGAAGAAAACAGACCCCGATTGGAACGATGGATGAAGGAGCATTTTTGAATCCAGTGCATTCAATGTATGCCCACATCAACGGCTGCAGGCGATGGAAGGAAAACCCATGGACATCACGTTCATCCCGGGGCCAAACCTTCAGCTGTCCACACCCCAATCCCGGTCCCACACCATTGGAAGAAAAGAGTCAAGGAGGACCTCGACCGAGACGTGGCATTGGGCATCATAGAACCTGTACCAGTGGGTACACCTACAACATGGTGCTCCAGAATGGTGGTTGCACCAAAAAAAGGACGGGTCACCGAGGCGTACGGTGGACCTACAGAAGCTCAACACCGCTACCCCACGAGAAACCCATCATACACCGTCTCCCTTTCAATCAGGCATCGCTGGTGCCTGCGAAAACTAGAAAAACCATTTTGGATGCATGGAATGGCTATCATAGCCTAACCCTCTCTCCATCGGCAAGAGATGCAACTACCTTCATCACGGAATGGGGTAGATACCGTTATCTTCGGGCACCACAGGATTCCAAGCGTCAGGAGACATATACACGCAGGTTCGACAATATTACTGTAGATATGCCCAGGAAAACAAGATGTATTGACGATACAATACTATGGGGACAACTCTATTGAATCATCATTTTGGCATACTATAGAGTACATAAATAACTGCAGCAAAATGGTATCGTATTCAACCCCAGAAATTTCACTTCGCGGAAAAAAGAGGTGGAATTTGCGGGTTCTTGATAACAGAAGACGGATAAAACCCACCAAAAAAATGACTGAAACAATACGGAATTTCCCGACACCAAAAAAATATAACTGACATAAGATCCTGGTTTGGAATGGTAAACCAGGTAGCCTACGCTTTTTCTCAGGTCGAGGTAATGGCCCCGTTCCGGGAGCTGCTAAAGACAAAAAATCGGAAGTTCTACTGGGACAGCACACTCGATCGAATCTTCGAAGAGTCGAAAAAGAAGGATCACAGAAGAAATCGAGAACGGTGTAAGAACCTTCGAAGTGAATAGGCCAACTTGTTTGTCGACGGACTTCAGCAAAACAGGCTTAGGATATTTTCTTTTCCAGAAGCACTGCAACTGTGCCACCAAGCTGGACCGGAGTGTGGTGAGGACCACTGGAAGTTAATCCTGGCCGGCTCCCGATTCACTAATGACGAGAGTCCCGATATGCACCAGTGGAAGGAGAAGCATTGGCATTAGTCAACGGACTGGAAGCATGCCGGATGTTCGTTTTGGGGTGCCCAGAGCTGTTAGTCACCGTGGACCATAAGCCCCTGGTGAAGATCTTCTCGGACAAAGCTCTGGAGGACATAAAGAACCCAAGACTGTTTAACTTCAAAGAACGGTCCTTGATGTACAAATTTCGAATAAAGCATCTCCCTGGCAAACTCAATGCGGCACCAGACTGTACATCGAGATGCCCAGTGGCGTTAAGCCAGGAGGAAGCAAACGAAAAGGACATCGCACAAACGATGGATAGCGCCATAAGAGCGTCATTTAACTCCACCTATGAGCAGGACCCTGAATTAAGAGCAATAACATGGGACAGGATTGTGGGACAGGATTGTGGCTGCAGCTGCTACTGACGAGGAATGCCGTTCCCTCGCCGAATTCATACAAAATGGCTTCCCTAAATCTCGGCACGAACTGCCGGAGACAATTCGCCGGTTTTGGCATATGAAAGAGGAGTTATATTGCTTGGAAGGGGTGACGATAATGGAAAATAAAATCCTCATACCCAGAAAGCTACGTGCGGAGGTACTGGAATCGCTCCATTCAGCGCATCAGGGTGTCAATGGAATGTTGGCAAACGCTAGACAGTGGCTGTTTTGGCCAGGACTGGATGCGAGCATTCGTCAAACCCGGGCCCAGTGCAAAGTATGCAACGTAATAGCTCCATCACAACCCAAGGAACCCCTAATGCCGCCCTCGAACCCCGAGTTCCCATTTCAGAAGACTGTGACGGACTTCTTCGATTTACGAGGGAAGAACTATCTAGTATATGCAGATAGATACACCGGATGGGTAGAAGTCACTCTGATGTCGTCCGGGAATGCCAAGGCCATGTGACGCCCTACTTAAACTGGTTCTGCACGTATGGCGTACCGGAGGAACTTTCAACCGATGGCGGACCACCGTTTGACTCCAGTGAATTTAACCGGTTCCTAGATAATTGGGGCATAAGGAAACGAACATCATCGGCATATTACCCTCAAAGCAACGGGAGAGCAGAACTGGCAGTTAAAACGGCTAAAGGATACTTGTTGATAGCACGGACAGTTGCGGTCGCCCATGCCATGACCAGGCAGCTAGGTCCCTACTGACTCACCCATCGCAGACCCATATGTACCAGCGATGATGCTCTACGGTCGCGTGATAAAGGACCATCTCCCAGTGCTCCAGGACCGATGTCGAATCCACAAACGCTGGAGAGAAATCAGTCATTATAGGGAAACAGCGATGGCAAAAAGACACTTAAGGAATGAAAGAGGATACAATCTAAAAAGTCACCCACTTCAGGAACTGAAAATCGGGAAACGGTGCAGATACAGAACCAAGTTGGTCCATACCGCGCCGATGGGCAAAGACAGGAAGGGTGGTGGAAACACTGGGTAACCGCAGTATAATGTACGCATGGATGGGAGTAACGGGTAACCCGTCGCAATCGCAGATTCCTCCGAAAAATAAACCCAGTAGTAGATACTCCTTGCCACTCGATACCTGAGGTGCCCCCCAGGAATGTTGGATACCATAGACAACCCAACAGGGCCCGAAATACCGGAGAATGGTCCACCACTGATATGGATCAAAACCAGCCCGAAACATCCGACACTCTACCAGAACCGATGGAGGTAGATGACACAGCATCCCTGGAATGATGGAGGTTGAGGAAGACCAACCGGGCGTCGTAGCAGAAGGGTGACGCGACCACCCAGGAACCTATCCCCACAGACGTGGGGCGCTGTCCTTACCACTACTCCAGAGCCTCAAAACATTGGACCACAACGCGAGTATCTTGTGGCCCCGGAAGGGAGGGGCGTGTAGAGGTGGAATCGAACCTAAGACGCCCAGTTACAAGACCGGAATGGTCTTGGCGTCACACCCATAGAAGTAGACTCGCCCGCTTACATGAGAGGCGAGTGGGCTACTTAAACAAGACATTCACGGCAACTAGTATCTAAGCAGATACACGTCGTCTCGCTGCTACCTTACAGTTACTTATGTTTATTTTGTTTGATATCATTTTTGTTCCAGAATTTATACTATCAATATTGTTTTTGTTTTGTTAAAAATGTTTTAATGTGGATAATTCAAAGATTAAAATGCATGTAATATTTGGTACACATTTGTTAATGGGGTGGGAAGTTATGGATCCAAAGCTTTTGCAAAATTATATATTAATTGTAATAAGATGTTAGTAAAGAAAAAATATACAAAGATAAAGAGGATTAACTTTTCTAGCCAAATTAATTATGCTCCTAATCTCTACTTTTTTTTCTTTAAATTTCTTAAGCTGACTGCAACAGCAAATTACCACAACCCAAACCAAAACTAAAAATCTTCACTCACAGTGGAACAATGAGATTTTTGAGATAGGCCCCCAAGTTCTTTCTGCAAGTTGCACTATGACATGACTTTTAGTAAAGCACATCATGTATAGATTTCAGGAAAAGAGTTTTTGAATGAAGCAAATGTGTTGTACAAGAGAGAAACCTGAATCAATTGGTTTTTCTGGGAAAAGGTTTGATTTCCTTCCAGAATCTTCTCTAAGTTATGATTGTAAAGATGACCATCTAGAGAAGAGAGTGTAGCATTTGACTATTCTTTACTTTTCAAAACTTTTTTCAAAGAACAAACATCCCACCTACATTTTTCTTACCATTTTTCATCTTGAAAAAAATTGCTTTCCTCTATTATTTTAGATATTTAAATGTCACTTAATGAACATGATGTTTGTGTCTGGAAAAAAAAGAAAAAAAAGTAGCATAATAAATACTACCCTTAAGAGAAAACAAGGAACATTCTTCATTTAGAAATAAGAAGGGTAGGACCCATGCTTATTCGTTTTCTTTACATTCCAAATTTTGCATAGTTTGTCCCTCCTTGATCATTACTTTTTTTCTGATACAATACAATTGCAAAAGGGAGCAGTGAAAATTTCTTGATCCATCCAGGAAGCCCTTTCAAAATAAATTCTGATCTTTGGTTATTAGCATTTGATCATATTTTGGGAAGATAGTCAAAATGAAAACTTTTCAGCCTTCCCTTGTACCTACACTGACATGCCTAGAATCATGCAGGATTAACTCTATGCTGGCAAATTGCAGGAACTCAGCGTGTCATAAAAAAAGCTCATTTGATAGCCACATCTTTTTTTTCAGAAGTCTCCATCCAGAATGGCCCACAAACCAATTCTGGACAACTTGAACCAGATGATACAGTATATTATCCTGGTGGAATAACCCCTCATTATTGGGGTACATGGAGCCCACAAATGTGTACAACATCGTTTCCAGTAAATGACATGTTTTAGATAGATCACCAGAACCAACCCATGCCACGTGAACTTTGCCAACAGCAAATATGTCGGTGGTCTCCCTGAGAACAATAATAACAAAACAATTCACAAGTAAACTCATAAGCTAAGAAATGTTGGTAAAATTTAAAAAATAAAATAGTAGATGAGGACCTAGAAACCAATTTAATAAAAAGAAACATCATTTCTGGTGTAAAAAAGCCTGAATATTCCAAAAACAACATTAAAAATTTGCAGAAACCTACCGTTAAGATTAGTAGAAGATACCGACAATCTTATCTTATTTGGGTTTTACTTTGTGTCTCAAAAACAACCTGGTCGACATTTGTTCTTTCCTTTTAACAAACATTTTGGCTTTAAATTAAAACTTTGTTTTTAAGTTCTTCGGTGTAAAATTGGAGGTAGATAAAAAAAAATAAAATAGCCTTTAAAATTTGAGGAAATCTATCGCAATCTTACTTGGGTCCCGGGTACAGCACGGCCGACCTGACAGGACTAGATTACTTCTCAAAAGTTTACCCATTTACTAGATAATTAAAAAAAAAAATCCAACATACGCCTTCACAAGATTCCTGACTGTAGCAGCCAAACTGCACCAAAAATAAGATTGTCAGTATCATCCTACAAGGTGGACTTTCTGCAATTTTTATAATAATCATGCTTTTTTAATAAAAACTTAAAAAGAAAGTTTTAAAGTCAAAATGCTTATGATATTATAAAGAAAGAGGAAAGACCAAATGTCGGCCGGGCTGTAGCCGAGACACAAAGAGTAAGACCCAACTCAAGGTTTCCGCAAATTTTTAATGTTTTTTGGAATAGTCAGACCTTTTTTTTTTTTTTTAACAACAGAAATTATTATTTTTTTTTAAATTGGTTTCTGGGTCCTAATCTGCAGTTTTGCCGAAATGTTTGTCAACACATTTTTGTCCTAAAATTAAAATGTTTTACTTTTATTTTAGGACCAGTATTGAAATGGAAGAGTGTGCATCTTCTTGCCAAATACTGTCTGCTGAAATGATCATCATTTACTCCACAAGTTGTCTAGACTAATATTCTTATCTTTATTATCAACTCAAATATATTCAAACAATCTTTGAAATTTATCTTTAACTGACAAATTTTTTTTTATAAAATTTGTAAAAATTAAGATAGTGAAAACTAAAAGTAAAATTACTTATTTTAACTTTAAAAAGACACTATGAAAACGTAAAAACCGAAACATTGCAATGTAGTTTAACTCTCACTGAACATGTAATCTTTTAGTGAGAGCAAAATAAAACAATTATGAAAATAAACTGAATAATATTTCAATTACTTTATAAAATTTTGAAGAAATTAAAATTATAACATTTAAGAAAATCTCAAAGTAAATTAACTTCAAACAAGTTATTCAGTTGAATATTTCATGCAAAGTTTAAATTAAAAAAAAAACTTTAATTTTTAAAACAAGTGTTATTCCTAATCTTTTTCACTTTCTCTTCAGTCACATATTGTCTAAAAAAAAGCAATGATCAAAACTTCGAACTAGAACATCATTGATTATTTAAACAAACGAAATTCATAGAATAGAATGAATATGGCTTGTAATAAAAAGCAACCAAAACATGGGAAAATATTTAACTAAGCGATAGATTAATTTCACTCACATTTTCTTAGTGTGTTTTTTGTTCATGTCGATACCAAACAGATGAGATTTTATGAACATGTCTTTGCATTTCTGGATAAGTTTATGCGCCAAAAAGATTCCGATGATCGAAAGAAAAGCATTGACAATAAACGGAAACATTGCCGGCATCATAATCACTTTCATTTCGATATAGAAAAGGCCGCTTATGAACTAAATTGACAATTAAAGCATAAGTCACATAAATTAAATTATAAACCTTTTATTAATACAAAATATAAAATACTAAAATTTAAAATAAGAATTATTTTATTGCTAATGATGATATATCTTATTTCATTAGATTATTATTTAGGTAAAGTATAGTTATCTCCCTTTCTAGAATAAATGGGATTTTTTTTTTCGCCAGCACGAATGATGTTTTGAAAAGAACTAGAAGGAAATATCGATGAGCAAACCAATACTCGGCAAAGACGATGAACATAAGGTTAATATGATGCCATCCATACAGTATGAAAGTTACATTTAAAAATAGACAGAAAAGTTAACACCTGCTAAAATAATAAATAAAAACGTTTTAAATTATCTTTGATTTTAAATTTTAATCAGAAATTCATTTTTTTACATAAATATTCTTTGAGTTTTCTTCTTAATAATACAAAGATGTTAACGATAAAATTTTATTTTTTTTATTACGTTTTTTTTTTCACTATGTATGCTTTTTTAGCGATGCTTTGGAGGTACCTAACTTAATAAAGGTAAAATTCCGAGTTGGATGATTTATTTACAATTACAATACTCTACGGGCGATAACTGTAAAATCTTTAATGAACACATAATCCAGCCAAATTAACATTACGTCACATACTTGCTATAAAAATATTTTCGCAAGGGTACAAAATTTTATTAAAGCAGACATAACAAGCAATTCATAACACAAACGAAACAATTCATAACAAAAAAAGGAGGGCTAACATAACATGAGTAATTAATTCCATATCAACCAATGGACCCTCTCAAATTTTAATGAAATCTTATTTTGTACCCACAGATAAACTGTAAAAACCCTAAAATTTTTGCTTCTTTAGACACTTGGTGTCAATTTCGAAATAGCACGATTTGTCAAATTTGGCACTTTATAAGTTTCCATTAAAAGAAGATATCAAGTTCATATTTGGTAGTTCTCTAGCCTAATATATGGTGAAAAATAAAACACCCGTGGTTTTAATTCTATCCCTAGTTTCTATACAGTGTTAAAGTTTCAGGCTACTAAAAATTGCTATTTTTCATTTTTTGTATGTGCAACCATAAAGCTAAAAACGTTATTCATTAGCAGTAGTAGAATAATAAAAAAAATAATTTTATAATTATCTAATGATGTGCCGTGTGAAAAGCGTTGAAATATTTGTTTTACGAGATTTTTACACGATTCTTAGTTTGCACCCCCACCTAGAAAAAAAATCAAATTTTAGGCTTTTCCCAAAAGTTTGGAAAAGAGCATATAGACAGTTGAATTCAAGATTTATAATTTGCTCAGTTAGGGGCACCTAGAGTTGGTGTAATGGTTAGCAAGCTTGTCTCGCTAGAACAATTACGACTTGTTCGATCCTCACTGGGTGTCCCCTACTAGTGCCTTGTGCCACATCTAAGCTACGCTTGGAAAATCACTATAATTTGCTCAATTATAGATTCACATTCAGGGCCGGCGCTACTGTCTCGCCCCTACCCCGAAACTTTGATACCGCCTCCACCTCTCTCCTACATGTCGATTTCAAAGTCTCCCAAGCTGGCCACAAACCCGCAAAGGAAAATTGGGGATGGGGGTAGCGCATTTTTTAAATTACTAAAAATCAGGGAATTATCCAATTTGAATGAAAATCTCAGTACATATTTATTTTTAAAAACTCCGAGAAAAATGTTATTCTTTTTGTTTGTTAATAACCACTTTTCATGACTAAATTTTACTCGAAAAAATGTTTATGTCGCAAATTTTTACATTTCCATAAAGATTAATCGTCGTTGCATCTTCGCTGAAATAAAATGTTTTACAAATATTCCAACACAACACAAAAGGGATTGTCTTAAAAATTTCTTTTAAAAACAGTATTTCAGTTTTTCATGTGTTGAGATCTTTAAACATTTTTATATTTTCTCGATTTTATCTTTCTACAAATTTTATTTTAATTACTCGCCATGGACTTCTGGTTAGTCTTAAGTAAAAAAAAAAAATCAGAAATCCTCTTTAGTCGATGATCTCGGAATAAAAATGATTTTAACGAGATATTACTCACTAAATTGATTTAAAAGAACTGTTCAGAAAGAAAAATACAATTAAAAAATAAGTGCTACTGAAATTACTACTTCTGACCTACCCCTGGCCCAGTAGGCATGGGGCTCCCACGCGGTTGAGTGGTTCGGTGATTTAGTAAGCACCAGCCCTGTCGATTATTGATGATGATTGACAATATGACTTAGGTAGAAAAAAGTAAAAAAGAAGCAGAAAAAAAAACACTGCTAAAATTCGCCCTTTTTGGGGTTCCAACCTCGTGGACGATTCCTAGCTGCCTAGTACGCACCGTACCAGCCATGAAGATACAATTAGTTTATGACTGGCAATGTAACGTCAGTTTAAAAATATTTTTTTAAAAATGGCAGAAGCTACTACGGGGCAAAAAATAAACGCGATAACCCCCACCCTCATCCCAACCACCACATCGATGGGGGTTAAAACACGTCTGTCCTATCATCCACATCCCTTATCTTTAACTCATAAAATTAAAAAAAAAAAAAACTTACTTGATGTTAACTTAGTAAATTTGAAGTGTAAGGAACTTGGTCATTTTGCATGCCTCTAAAGTAAGAAAAGAACAGAAACTAAAATGAAACACATTGCGTCAATACCACAGAAAAAACAAGCCTCATCATTTTCACACAGCGACACAGCAGAGTAATGGTGATGAGTCCACTGACGAAGATATTTATTCCCACTTAGTAATATATAAAATATTCGGAAAAACACGAATTACCACCAAATGCGAAAGAAGCATACGTCAAACTGAGAGTTGGAAACAGAATAAAACAAGTAGAAGTGAATGCCAAAATTGACACGGGAGCCATGAGCAGCCTTTTACCCCTTGAAATACTCAAAAAACTTAAGAAAGTACCACTTGAAAAGACTTCAGTACGTCTATTTGCATTTGGGTACGGCAATAGAACAAACAAGTGCGTGTCTCATCGGATACATTTACCAGTGCTACATTCGATAATGTGAAGACAGCTGAACCAATGTTGGTAAGGTTACCGACATCCAGGAAATTAGGTTTAGTAACACTCAACCTAGTAATTCAAACGGAAGACGATGGCATAAAGGAATCCAGAAAAGGTCAGAAAAGACCAAGCTGCAGAAGAGAAGAGAGATTACCTTTAACAGAATTATCGCTCAAACGAAATCTCAGAACACGGAAACAAGTCCTGACAGAATTCTCCTAAGTAGTTGGATAGGATGCCTACCTGGGGAATATAAAAAATACAGACCCCAAAATACCACCAGTCGTCCACCAGCCACGGAGAGTCCCAGTATCTCTGAGGGATAAATTTAAAGCAGAATTGGATTCCCTCACGAAGCAAAGTATTGTATTTCCCGTCACAAACCCACCTTATGGGCAAATTCATTTGTGTGTGTTTCTAAGGCGAATGGATCAGTCAAAGTTGGCCTCGCCCCGAATGACAAATAAAGGCATACAAAGGCCCCATTTGAAGATGTAGTCTACTGGCAGGGTCTAAATGGTTTACAACTGTTGATGTGAAATCCGGATATTGACAGATGAAGCTCGATCAACAGTCAAAAGAATTGACGATCATTACTCCATTTGGATAATTTCTTTTCAATTTCCGATTAAATTTCCGGTGAAATGCGGAAAATTTTGGCGATATCAAGAATATTCTCTCGATATCAGTTGATACCATTTTGTATGTATTTGAGGAATATGGCAGTGACCATGACACCGCACTTAACGAACTTCTCGAAAAAGGTAGGAAAATATACTACAAGTTCGACCCTGATAAAAACTGACTAAAACATGACGGGACATGATGTCCAAGGATAATGAGTTCACTTGAACTCCTTAAAATATTAAAAACGTGATTAGGAATACCACAGTGTTAAGGTACTTTAATGCAAATGCACTCATAACACTAAAGGGCTGAGAGAAACACTGCTACAGGATCAAATTCAAATACATGCAGTGTTCACCAGTAAGACACTAACGCGTCCAGAAACTCGATACTCTAACACTGAGAGAGAAATGTTTTCCGTCACTATATATGGAGACTGTACACTCTGACCTCAAACCACTAGAGTCGATACCGGTAAAGAATTTGGCACAAGCGTCACCAAGATTAGCATGAATTTTAATAAAAGTGGAAGTGTATGATTTCACAATAAAGTACAATCAAAGCAGAACAGTCCCCATAACAGACGTTTATTAAGAATATCCACAAGACAAGGAACGCTAGTGAGAGCTATTGATCTCAGTACTGAATCAACATCTAAACGGATCTCCAACACGGTTGCATATCGTGAAAGATGGCTAGCAGATAGAAGAAGCTGTCTAGATACTCTATTGTCCTATTGGAACTTTAGAGATGAAGTGGGAATACAGAATAGTGTTCTGTTGAAGAGGAATACGATAACAATACCAGCGTCACTTCAACCAGACATACTATAGCAACTACGTAACATACATCACACCAGGGATTGAGAAAACAAAGATAAAAAGTAGAACGGCAGTATAATGGATACCGATGTGCCAAAAATACCAACCAATGAGATCCCACCCTACTTTTAGCAATACATAAGTACTGAACTCTTTTCTATGGAAGACAACGAATACCTCCTGAAAGTTGATCAGTTTAGCAAGTGTCCATTCGTAAAACGCCCCCATTCCACTACACGACATCTACAGCTGTAATAAACCAACTGAAGCTGCTATTTAACACCGATAATCACAGTTCCAAGCCCACCTCTCAGACTCTTCTGCATGTATATTAACAATCTCCTTATTTCCTCTATTCGGGGGCCTCAGTTCTCGCTCCCCATCTCAATCGTAGCTTTATAGGTAGTTCTACGTCCTTAGATGCTTTTTCGATTTCTAACCGTTCTTTCAACTGGACTAATGGAATCTCATCCTCTTCTTTCCAACTATGCGATCCTTCGCTATTCATCTTCAGTGCACCATCTGCTTCATTACCTTCCTCAAAGGAACTACTTCCACGATTGTCTATCCTCTTTATTCTCTCCAAACTCTCTGGGGTAATCATAATTTCCCCCTCTCCTTCTTCGCTATCAGTCTCTAATTCTTCGGGTTCAACCAAGGTTGCCCTCCTCAATCCTCTTTTCGCTCTCTTCTCTTTAGCTCCTTCCCATTCATCTATCTCAGCTAATTTTATATCATTAGTATAATTAATACTCGTTAGTATCGTTAATACTCGTTTTACCCTTCCTGCTACTTGATCCCAAATTATGTTAAGTAACAGGTCCCGTCTGTTCCACTATTCTATAAAAAGGAATCCATCTCCGATCCAGTTTACCTTTCCTCAGGTGTACTTTGTAATATACTGGATCACATAGTTGGAAGTTAATTTCCTTCCTGTTTTTATTTATTCTATCATTACGCCTCTTCTGGGCTCTCCTGATTTTCCTTCACCTGAGTAAAAAAAAACCTTATGTTGTTGCTGCAAGATCAATTTATGGTGATCTTCTCCCATATATTTACTTCTGGCTCTTAGCAAATTATCTATCGCTAAGACCACATCCCTGCCAAATAGCATATAATAAGGGGAAAATTTTGTGGTTTCGTTCATCGAAAATCGCACAGCAGCGAGCGCCTGAGTTAGATACTCATCCCAGCTGTCCTTATTATCTCCTGCTAACTTCGCTAGTACATCGGCTAAGATCCAGTGGAATCTTTCTACCTTCGCATTGCTCTTGGGATGGTATGAGGAGGTGGTATGTGTATAGTATCCTCTCAGAATCTCCTCCATAATCTGATTTACATTCTCCGGACCATTGTCAGTAACCAATTGCTCAGGGGCTCCATATCTAGGAAATATCTCATGAAGTATGATATTTGATACTGTTCGGGCTTTCTTGTCAGGTATCACGAAAGCCTCTGACCAATTTGTCAGTCAGTCACGAAGCTCACTATATCTGAATTTCCACGGGGAGTTTGTCCGTAGGGTCCTGAAATATCCATGCTCACCTTCTGAAATGGGTAATTGGGAATATCTGTCTCCTTCACTGGGGAGACCCTATTATCCCGACTCTGCGATTAACACGTTAAGCACTTGTTCACATAATCCAATAAATCATTATATAAACTTGGCCAAAAATAATTCCTGCCTATTAATTCATAGTTTCTATTAATCCCCATAGGAACAAAGCGCCTATAATATCCAATGGCTTCTATAAAGCCACGTACCGCACTCACTGTCTTGGGCTCCGGCATAGCCCTTATCACTTCTACTTTTTCTAAATCAGGTTTTATTCCCGTTTTGTTTATAATAAAACCCAAATACTTGATCTCGCCCTTCACAAATTGACATTTAGGCAATTTTAACTTCAATCCGTGTTTCCTCAACCGATCGAAAACTTTCTGCAGGTGTCCAAAGTGCTCCTCAAATGTCTTAGAAAACACTATAATATCATCCAAGTAAGCCATAGCAAAATCTTCCATACCTCCTAGCACTATGGACATCAACTGAGTAAATACAGAAAACCCAAATGGCATCACACGGAAATTGAATAGACCCACGTGACAAGTGAAAGCTGTCTTCTGGTCTTTTTCATTCAAGGCTACCTGCCAATAACCTGACCTTAGATCCAACGTAGAAAAACAGGTTGACTTTCTCAAAAGCGCCAGAATATCATCGATCAGCGGTAAAGGTACGGCTAACGGTTTTGTTATGGTCTAACTGTCTAAAATCCACACAAAATCTATGTCATCCATCCTTCTTTTTCACAATGACTATTAAAAAACTCCATGGGGACCTAGATCTCTCTATTACTCCTGAGTCCAACATCTCATTTACTGCCTCTTCCACTAATTTTCTCTTATGGATCGGGGTCCTATAAGACCTCAATCTAATGGGTGGGTGGTCACCAGTATCTATTTTTATTTGCACTGTCCTAGTCTGTCCTAACTCCTTGTCAGTATTAGCTACCACATCTCGATTAGCTTCTAGCAGTTTCCTTATCTCATTTTCATATCTTTCAGGCACTATCAAGTCTTCTTCCTTTATTTCGAGGCTACTAGTCTCTACCCTTCTTCCATGGTTCTTGCTTACTTTCACTTGTTTCATAATTTTTACTGGACAGGCGTAACTTAACTCTTCTCCTTGTTTTATTGTAATAGTTTTATTAGTTGTATTAACCAGCAATTGGGGCACCGTTTCCATCTCTTCTACCACGGAACTACACAAGGTCACCCTCTTCTTCACCATTATCATACATCTCTGTAGGTGTTATCTGATATAACCCTTCCGTTAGTTTCTCCACTGTATCTATCCTTCCTTCACATGAAACAGCCATTCTAGGAGGAAGTTTCACATCGGTCTGGGCTACTACGGGGCACTTCTTTTCCCCTTCATGCTCTAATGGAACCTCTACTCCTCCCAAAACTAATGTATCCGGGTCAAAGCAGATTTAGGCCTTATTCAGCCTAAGCCAGTCACTCCCTAAAATTAATTCTCCGCACAAATCAGATGTCACATACACCTTAAGCTCCCCTGTGGTCCGCGCAAATTTGAATGGTAGCCATGTCATACCCTCTATTCTCATCTGACTACTATCTGCCTGGATAATGAATAAATCCACTGGCTGAAGTTTTCTATGTAACCCCAGCTGTCTAAACACCTTGGAATTTATTAAGGAGACAGTCGCTCCAGTATCCACTAATGCCTTTACTGTCTTGTGCCACATCAACGCATTACAGGTAAAGTCCGGCCCCTCTTTAAATAGCTGAAATATCTGGGCTCTGTCCCTATTCCTCAACCTTCCCTTAATTTTATTTCCCTGGCTTTCCTATTTTTCAAACCCAACATGGGTGCTGGCAATAAGGGCTCATCGTTCTCTACCCTAGGCCAGCTTCTCTTGGGTAGGGTGGGGACTGGTCTTCTTGTACCCCTTATTTCTTCCATTCCTCTCTCAGCACCTTTTCTTCCTGGACAATTCCTTCTTAAGTGTCCAGCCGTCTTACATAGCCAGCGCTTACGCCATTTACAGTTGACTGCAAAATGTCCAGCCACACCACAGGACCAGCACTTTAGAGGTCTTTTTTTTTTTACTGGGGCCACCCTGTCCCTTCTCTACGGAGTCTCCACTGTTGTTTCACGGTCGCTTATTCTTTTCGGGGGGTGGGGTACTAGGATGTCTATTTTAGTGCAATTCGGACCTAGAGACCTGGTGGGACAGTCTCTGGCCCTGTGTCCTCCGTAATTGTAGGTCCAGCATACCAGCCCGTATGGAGTGGACTTATAAAATCCGTACCGTATAATCCCATTCCTTCCGGTTGGTGTCGGCCTCGGCCTCCCAATCCTCCTCTTTCGCGTCCTTACTGGGTTTTATGTTCATTATTCTATTTCTGGAGTTTTTCTCTGTACCCTTCCAACCCCTGGATCTTTGGGCTCCTTGGTTTCTGTTGTTTCTTATCCTTTCCCAGATCCTCTCGCTATTTTTAGCTACTTCCAGGGCCTCCGTCAGCCTACAGGGCCCACCCTTCAGGACGTTACCCCTCACGTCATCATCACGGATAGCGTCCATAAAAGCGTCTGCTAACAGCGCCTGAATCGCCCCATTTTCTCTTATTTCTGGATTCAGGAATGCTAACTCCGCCAGTCCCGTCATCTTATCTCGTAGGTTCTCTAGAGTTTCTCCAACTTCCTGTTTAATCCTAAACAATTTCCGCGCCTCTATGGTTATTCGCTCGCTAGCATACCGTCTGATTAGTGTTTCTTTCAGCTCGACCCATGTTATCTGGGGGTTCTCTCTGTATAAAGCACCGATAAGTTTTGAAACTGGTCCAGCTGCTGCTTCATAATTGTGGTGTGTGAAAACAGCCAGTAACGATTGGTGTGACCCTCACCCTTCAAATTACTTATTAATTGAGGTATACCGCCAGAATAGAATGTTCATAAGCTAACACCACCATCTCCCGGTCTGTCAACCCGTACACCAGCTGTTTCTTTTGTACAGCTACTAACCAATCATGAAATGCTGTCGGGTTGCCTCGGTAGGTGGGTAACTTCATCCTACCCAACAGACCTCTAAAGGCCGCCGTTATTTCGGGAACCGTCGCTTTACCCTCCGTACTGTCTGATCCAGCGATACTCATCTTATCTATTCTGGCGGTATACCTCAATTAATAAGTAATTTGAAGGGTGAGGGTCACACCAATCGTTACTGGCTGTTTTCACACACCACAATTGAGCGATAAAAGAACCCTAAAAAATCAATAATAGAGGGAAACCAATTGGTGACCTACCTGGGGTGTACTTCTGCTGCTGTTTTGCTGCTTCTGTAACTATCGGCTCTTCGAATCAATATAATCTTTCGATTCAGTCCTTTTTTTCTTTTAGTCGTATTCCGACCTCGCAAGGGTTCTCTCCTTTTCTTTCCTTTAACTTCCTTCGTGGTATCCTAGTTTCGGCACTAAATGTAGCGCCGATCCTCTCGTACGGTGTCAGTTGTAACGCGATCTCTGGTCAAGGCGTCCATGTGACACCGTATTCTAACCCCAATGGGCCGACGTCATCCACAAGACCAGCTGTTGGTCCTGTATGGTCCAGTATAACAGGTTAGACCAAAGTCTCCGTTTTCAAATGTCGATTCGATTCCACCCACCAGCCACGTTGTGATATTTTTTATCCTGGCGAATAGTTATCGTGTCGTAGAATTCCGAAAGCTCTCCGTTGGTCTACTTGCAAGCTTGCTGGGTGAGAATCGGGTTAATAGCAAAAAAATATGGCCAAGTCGATCCGATTTTAGGTGGACAAAAGTTATATATATATATATATATATATATAGCATCAATAATACATATAATAATACAATTCTCGTGGCAAATAGTTGAATGTCTCTTGTATATGAACAATGATCTACAAAAGAAAATACTTCGTGTACTGTCGTTAAAGGAGAGAGGTGGCTTCGTTTTAACCCTTTTTGGTTTGTTCTTAGCGCAACTACTACAACCGTCGATGTTACCGTACTCAGTAGTGGTTACAGTAGTAGTACTTATCTCAACAGCACATGTTAGCGGGCGCTTCGTTCCAATCTCTGGCGTCACTTCCTCTCCTCCTCGAGTCTCCAACTTGTCTCTCCACTATCTCTAACCCTACTCAACTTTACTCTTTATATAGAGAACTGGTGACGTATTTGTTTTTCTAGTGCGAACGTACTGACATAATTTTATCAGGAACGGGTTTGACCCATTTCTCGACACACTTCTCAATTAAAAATTCACACTCCTTTCATCTTTCATCAGTATTCTGACTATTGTCTAAGTTTATCTATTAATAGCGCTGAGCAATTTTGGTAAACTTTATATAGATTCATGCTGTCTTGTTATCGATAAAACTAACCTTTAGATCAAGACATTCTGAATTCTATTTTAATACTCTGGTATCTTTTGTACGCTTAAAGAGAAAAAAAGATTGTATTTCGTTTTCTACATAAAATCTGTAACATTGCCCCCCGCCCGCCACACTACATCAAAAGGAAAATGGCATAGGCAGACCAATTTCATTTTTATCTGTAAAATTGAACAAAGAACAACAAAAATGCAGTGCCTTCTCGAGGGAATTACTCACAATTTATTTGTCTATAAGATATTTCCGGCATTTACTTGAAGGACGAAATTTTACTTTTTTCACGGATCACAAGTAGAAAGGAAACCAAAATATTTTACCATTATTAAAAATGGTAAACGAGATACTGTCTCCATAGAGAGACTAAAACCTGTGTACTTGGAATTACGTACAAGGAACAGTACGGCGGAACACTCTACATCTTCACTACTAGACACCAAGGTGTGCGTACCAACTCTTTCCCCAACAAACATACCTGCAAAAGTCACTACAAAATCCGGTAGAAAAGTCAATTGACCCACTCACTTTAAAACTTTAATCACTATGTCAGATATTGAAAATATTTCCAATATTTATCAATCTAAGGAATAAAATTCTACATGGTGCAATAGATAAATTTCCGCCATTTTATATTTTTTATTATGTGCGTTGTTTGGTTTTGATTTTGTCGACTGCACAGTATAGTAGAGTCAGTTGGGCACTGTCTGTGAGAAAAAGAGCATCATGACGCAATTCACTCCTCCAGAAATTTGGAAACGGAACGCTGAACTGCTTGGCATTCGTGCTGAAATCTCCCATTCGAAGATTGTTTGAGTGTCAATTTGAGAACAGCTTAAAGGATTCGGAAAGACTTGGATGAGCCTAATGGTGATTACAAAGGTACTGTAGCTCGGAAAACTCACTCTGATCATTCTGATTAGAAAATAACTTCCGAATTTGTTGGTGAGGGTCTCTGACTCAACCTGGAGGCCTACATCACATGCCTTGAGTAGGTAGTGTTGCACTGAGTCAAGAGGGAGGCTGGCAACAGGACTCTGAACTATGCCACACAAGTAGGAGAATCCAGTCATAGCTGTCAGAAAAATTTTGCGACCACATCACCCCTTATATTTGGCAACGTAACTTCCCAGACTGCAACTCCCTTGATAATTATGTGTAGGGCGCAGTTGAGCGAGAGATCAACAAAACTCCTCAGATGAACTGAAGGCAAGGGTTATGGCAGCATTCACCAACTTAACGAGACCTTCCAGAATAGTTGCAGCAGATTCCGAAATCCTTTGGTGGCCGTGTTTGAAGCCAAAGGTGATTTTATTGAATAAATTTATTCTTATTTCAAGATATTTTTGTGTAATTTTGGTAAATATATCTGTTAAAATGAGATATCAGTGTTATTTTTATTTTTATTTATTTTTTTATTTTTTTTGCATAATCTAGACGACAATTTATCCATCGCACCCTGTATATATATTTTTCGAACTAATAAAACCCCACCAGGAGGTTTGTTTGATAAACGATAATTACTAGAGAAAACACCGCCAAAATACATGGCGGACGTAGTTTTAGACCTACCACGTGTTATTTTGGACCATAGAGAATAACAATAACTCCTTTCACCACTCCTGCAAATGTTTCATTTTTTTAAAAGATTTGTTATTGTTGTTGTTAAATGTTTGGGATCCCGATCCAGATAAAAACAAAAACCTGGGAACACTGTTACCAACACGTTTACTCTTATCTATATTTCGCAAGTTATTATCCAAAATAAAATCACCCGTTTCATTACATTTTCAGATAACATTTCATTTATAATTCAGCTCATATTATGTTGTTAATTGTAGTCAGAATGTATGTTTCCCCGAGGGGTTTGTTGTCCTCAAAATTGTTGTCCTCAAAATTGAATTTTAATGGTAACTGTCAAATACCTTTAACCTGTTGTTGAAAGTAAGTCTTTTAAAGTTACAGCTAGCCAATCGTCTACAATCATGATGTTCACCTAATTCGTTGTATAGTAGAACTTTTATTTTATATTTAGTACGGAGAACATATGACGTCATAGACTGAACTGAAAATATATGTATGCCTTATAGCTATGCAATAAATAATTACGGAAGAATTAGTTTTGCAGGGATAAAATAGTAATAATTAATATACAATATGATGCCAGATTTTATTGTGGAAGTCAATGTTTTCACAAAAAAAATTAGTATTAACCAACCAATAAAACTGATATTAATCAATCGATATTGATAAATATATCTAGAATATATTTATATTTTGGTGAGCAAATCTTATAATATCTATCTTTATTTAAAATACTGACATTAACTTCTTTTGATGTCATATTTTATTATGCAAAAAATAAATGCAATACTAATCCAAAACATTACTCCGCCTCCCTACTGTTGTCTTTTAAGTTGTATTGATTGACTATTTTCATGAAAGGCCCATGTTCGAGTTCAAACATCAGGTTCATCCATGTGGTTCTTTAAAACTTAACGTTGAAAAATTTTCCAGAATTTTTTCACCGTACTTAGAGTTTCTCTTTTGCAAGTTTATTTAAAATGATAGTTTTGTTGATTCCATGTCTTAAACAGATGTTCTTGATATACTACATCATTTCCCACTGTTTACATTCTTCAAATATTTTCTTGTTGATCAATTAAATTCTATTGCTTATTATCATTTTATTACAGCCCAAATCTCTTCTTTTTTTTTTGACATTGATAAATTTTTGCCTGTTCCTATTTTGCTGTATTCAATTTATTTTTGATCATTCTATGATCTCTGTTCAATTTTTCCCTTCAATAACTTTACAAAATCTTGTTTCTCTTCCTTGTAACCCATGGAAATATTTATATATCTGAAATTAAAAAATAAATAAATATCAATAACTGTACTATTTTATATACTTATTGACAAATGAATGAACAACATAATTTCATAATATCAGCAAATGCTGATGTGAGATTTGTGCGCATGAAACGAAATAAAAGAAAGGTGAAGAATTAGCTGATTAACTAAAAAATTAAACGAGCAGATTAACTGAAATACTGATTTAGCAGGCAGAGTTCAATTCTTTACACATTAAAACTTATTCCTTTGGAGATTGCCGAGTTAAATTAATTGGTTGTGGACAGCCAATTCATTTTACTTTTGACAGATTAATGTCTTCTGAGCTTCTCTTTATCTATTGAATTGAAGCTCAAGTATCACAATATCAAAATCTCTCTCCCCCTTCACCCTCTAACTCTCTCTAATTGTGTCTGATTTTAAGATAGATTCTGAGTGTATATTTAATAAAACAATCTTCACGAATTTGCTATTGACCGAATACTCTTCAAGTTTAGTGTCCTTGTGTCATGTTTACCATGAAAGCAACAACACCATCGAATGAAATTAAGAGAATCATTGTTTTAAATCGTAGTATATTGCTTTTTTGTTTATTCTGTGAGATTCCATCGAGTATCTTGTTACATTGCATTAAGTTCAGTAGTTAAACACATAACCGTTTTTATTTTGAGTGTTCTTTTCTTCGTTAATCTTCACTTCTACTCCATTTACACTTCCTTTTCTCTCCCCTATCCATTGTGAATATATTGTCCATTATCAGCTATATCAAAATGAAGCTAATAGCATCCGTCAAGTAGACATTAAACTCCGTCCTCCCATAACACCTGTGGTCCATCTTAGAAAACCATGGAGCTGTCGAGTGGAATAAATCAAAGGCAGTGGGGGTGTAAAGGAGGTGAAAATTGAGCCGTAAACTAACGCCTTGTAAAGTGTTAACATGAAGAGGGTCCGTGTTTATCCAATACAGCGACAGCTACCATTGGACAATTGCGGCAAGTTCTACTATTTTCCCGATTGCTGGTAGCTTTATCTATCCCTAACTCCGCTCAGTCGCTTCTAATGATGGATTCTACCACTGACACGTTTTCTCTTTAAACTAATTTTTTTATCGCTGTTTCTATGAACGGGCAAAAATTTGAACGCGAACCCCTTCTTCATAGTAAATACGTAAAAGCCGAAATAAAATTTTTAATGATTTTAAGGTTTTAGAGCGATTCTTTAAGTGCTTGTGTCGTATTTTATTTTTATTTATGTTCACCCAATACAAGGCCCAAAAAGCACTCAAAGGTACTGAATGAGGTGAATGGTATGGACGTAAGAGGAGGACGTAGGAAGTGAAGATTTTTACTAGGATAAGGAGGATAAATAACGATTGACCCTGGACTAGAAGATGTCAAGATTGAAGTGTTCGGGAAGCATCCACGCAGCCTTGTTTCCCAAAGTTGCCGTACTTGGGAAGAATTTGAGTGGAGGGGGGGGTCAATCATGTGGCATGGTGGGTTTTAGCTGTAAAGGTCTGAACTGGTGAAAGTGAAGAATGAAGCTTATCAGAACATTTGCTAGAGTAACGATAGACTTACGACGTTGTGGGAAAGGTGCTGTAGGGTGGAAAATAAATCATCCATCACAAGGCTGCGTAAAAGATTTTTTTAAACTCTATCAAGGCTGGAAAGTGATGATTAGGAAGCTTCAGCCCTGATATAGCAGCAATACTTCATTTTTAGTTTGATCTGGCTATTGTTAAGATACAGCATAGCAGGAGGTGTCCGGTACTTCCTAGATCGGTACAAGAAATCTGCCATTTTACAGCAATATATCGTTCCACTTGAGGTCTGGGATGAACTTGAGTCACGAGAGACGCCCAAAGTAAGGATTTTTCTTGAGAGAGAAACTGTACATCATGACTGGAGAAAATTTATGGTCTGATTAGTAACGATGAAACGTCACCATCTTGATAGTTGAGGTACTGAAAGTCACAAGCCAATTTTTCTCCTATTGAACTGATCATTTGCAAAATATTCTCAAGAAATGTAATATTTTAGCTTGTTATCTCAAGTTTGAACCACAAACCGGCTACTAAAGTGTTATTATTGCAAAATCTGTAGTATTCAAATGTCAGAATTGACCTAATAAATATTTTCCACATAAAACAACGTTAAACCACAGTTGTCTGTTTTCAATAATATATTCATGAAATTTATTAATGTTACAATAAAAGGCAATACTGAACAAAATACAATACAATTAAATATCTCATTTTAACTCTATATTGATGCTTTTTATGTATTGTATATGCATTTTATTGCTACTCACATATTTTTCGCAGAGCGAATCTTTAATCTTCTTTCTATTTTGAACTGTGAAAATAACTGATCTATTTTTTGTATTTTGTAAAATTCATCAAGACCCACTTTTTACAAGAATTTAGTCATATACACTGATTAACTCACACTAATGTCCTCGTCTTGGTTGTTATAGTGACATCGTTTCGGTTGTAATGGGCATATTATTTTCATTCTGCTGCACAACTATGAAGCAGACCGAGGCATTGTAACCCTAACAACCAAAATGAGGATAGTAATCTAAGTGAATTAGTGTATGATAATGATAATTTTTTATATGAAAAATTCTGACAAAAATGTTTAAGTTTGTCAACCAAATCAAGATAATCGTTGCGTTAGATGAAAATTTTTAATTGGGTGTGTAATGCGGTTTCTCAAATGCGGAAACTGACATTTTGTTCTACCACACTTCTCCTTAATTTGGCCTTTCTCTCCTGGTGTTTTGTCGTCAGTAGTTAGACACGTGTATAAGTATTCATTTGACAGTGGCTTTAATGATAGTACAATTGAATTTGATTGAAACGACATACATATTTGGATTTATTTCACTTTCAGTTTATACTTTTATACAGCGCTACACAAATATGTCAGATGCATTGGAATTGCAAAAGATCACATCAGACTTAAAATTTGTCGTTCTGATAGCAACACACTCGTTGCATGTTTCTAGATCAGAAGATATTTTCAGCTTCTTCCTTTATTAAACATTACCGAATATGTTGAAATTAGTCAAATATTATAATTTATCTTAGCATAAAAATGAAAATCATTATTAATATTAATCATTTTAATCATTCCTTTTTCTAATATATTTAATCGTCAACGTTTCTTTATTAGAAGCTTTCGTTCTTTCTTCACAATCATAGTAGAAATGATAAAATATTTGATGGCTTAATAAATTTACTGTACATCTTTAACAAATGGGTGTAATGACTTTTCCATGTAAATCAAATTTGGAAATCTATTTTCAAAACATGATTAAACTTATTGTTGAGGGGTTCTCCCCTTTTTACACAAATGGACTCACCCAGTATATACATATACTATGGCTACGTGAAGACCCGAGAGAGCAAGACCGAGGAGTCGAGTCCAGAGTGACAGAGTAAAAGGTTGTAGGTAACCGGAAGAGTGAGGGTGATGTAACAGTGTTGTAGGAGTCACAGTGAGCGAGCACGTAGACTCAGTAAGAAGTCATACAGCGATACTTCAATACCAAAGACTGTATATATATTTTGCTACTAACCCGTATTTCTGGAACTACTAACCTGCTTTACCAGTTTGTATTATTACGTTAATACATTATTTTCATATATTCATTCCTGGCGTTTGTTATTTATTGGTACTGGATTTCAACCCGGAATCCACAACACTTATTAAATTTAATACATGTCAAATTTAGGAATGTAGCTATAACAATATCCAATGCATATAATTATATGAAATTCAAATGTACAGACGGGTTGAAATTTCCAATGAAGAGGATTGGAGAAGACATTTTCTATAGCTTACTTAATGCTATGCAAAGGCTTAAAATTGTTTTAGCTTTTACAAGAAGCTAATTTTGAACATATATTCATGAAATTCGTATGTGTTTCCCTTGAAATTTCATCATTTATGTTTTTACGTTCGTTGATTAGTATAATTTAGTATAAAACTAGTATGATTTATGCACTATAAATTGATGTGAGTGTAACGACTTTTGACTCGCAAATTGTAATTGGTAAGCGGAGTTGAAATTAAAGGTTCGTCTCTTGTGTCTACTTTCACAAAATGCCCTTGTAAAATGCATGAATACGTCTCTTTTCACTTCCGTGTAGGGGTTAAATAGCACTGTAAATCGGCCCTATGCTTTGGATGTCAATCTGTGGCGAGTCATGATTGCCTTCGTCTTCAAATGACATAGCATTAAAAATATAACTTAAGCTATGGGGGAAGTGAGGGTCTAGCCCGTTGGTAGCAAGTCATAGTCCATCACTTGTCGACTAGCTCACCAGATAAAGAGCATGATCCTGGGTGGATGGAGAAGTAGTCTTGTGTTGTGAGGCACAGGGTTCTGTGGTGACAGCTCATGTCAGTGTCGTGTCGTACAGGAGCCATTTTTCGTCACTGGTGAGCACACGATCAAAACTCGTTGTTAGCTTCCGTCAGTGTGTTATCAACTTGTACGCCATCCCTATGTGGTTCAGGTGAAGTCTTACCATGGCCCGAAAAAAAGATGAATCTTGAAATTAAATACTGGAAACAAATTCATTAAAGTAAAATCATAAAGAACATTCTAGTCAAATGTTCTGTCATTGAAAAAAATATAGAAAATGTACCAATGAAAATTGAAATGGTGGCACAGACTAAAACTTCAGAAAATTATAGATATCTTCGTTAATTGCTTAGTACATGTATATATCACATTGGAAATGTTAATTTTTCATTTTGATAGAATCGGTTAATTTGAACCGTTTTGATTTCTAATAGTCATGCTTCACCTTCCCAAATGACGAAAATTCTTCTTTCCCATTATGGTCTATACAGTTGAATTCGACATATTTGACCAGAATCTAATACGGATACGGGTAATAAACAATGTAGGAAAAGGGATTTATTTTTATTTGGTACATCATTCATACGTTTCAAGAAAGAATTTCAGCGTCAAATGTAACAGGGAAAATGAAGGGTAGTCTTTAGTTAACTCTTATATTTTGCAACCAGTGACTCTCATAACCTAAGTGGTATTGCAGCTATAACGGTAAAATAATCTTCCCACGATAAAAGAATGAGAGGCCAAGTTTTGTCAATCGTCAATTTGTTATTTCCGAGTGGCAGTATTGACTGACTGCTGTAGATTGATGGTGAAAAGCAACTGTAATTAAAATGATTGAAATACTAATCAAAAACTGATGTATTATTTAAGTAATACATTACGTGCTCAAGTTAGAAAATTAGTATTATACACACACACACACACACACATATATATATATATATATATATATATATATATATATATATATATATATATATATATATATTGTTTGGGTTATAAAAAACTTCACCAGGGTCATATGGTATCCTACTTTTAAAAGGTTCGGATATTTCTATGTAAAGGAAGTATACAAGTATACAATAATACTCTGAATAATTTAGTTGATTAGATATTGTAATAAATAATGAAAACCAGAGAATAAGTAAAACTTGAAACAAATTAACGAAGAGTCAAGAAAAATAAGAGAAACTATTCAAACGACTTTTCACTGAAGTAAAATGTTGCAGTTAGCTGTCAAAGGATCTGAGGAAAAAACTACAAATTTTCTGAGTTATTTTTTGACTCTCCTTATTCCCGTTTTCTCATCTTTCTTTAATATTAACCAGATGTTCTAATTTACATACTGAAAGAATATCTAAGACACCGAAAATTAGTTGTCTTATATATTGTTTAACATCTGAAAGGGAGTTTGTTCGAAATCGTATACCGTCCAGCAATCTCATTTGATCCATCATCTTGGCTTTTTGCTCTTGCTTTTGTTTTCTTAGCCCAACATCAGCATCAGTCATTAAATGGAAAAACGAAACCTGAAACCATCGAATGTCCTCAGAGCACTGGTCAGTTAGAATATTGTTCAGTTCAGTGATTTGACATTAACTTTTGTAGTCAGCATATCGAGGGGTTGTTGGTCTAAGGTTTAGGCATCGCTGTCCGGCCCACACAGAATATAGACATATATTATCTTGTTGGTGCCTTATTTTAGTTAAGAGTCTTGTTTGTTGCTACTATGAAAAGTAAGTTGTTCTTAATATTGACGATTCAGAATTAATTTGATTTAATTTTTGACTCGCCGATTTAGAGTACTAGCGTTCTTTTTTTTTTCTTTTTACCAAGCCACAAATTGACTCGAGCTAAAAATATTGCTCAAGCTATATTAATCCTATAAACTCTTTATAAACACATGCGCATGTTTATTAAAACTGGCAAACAGTACATACGTGCGCAAACATGAATTAATAATTTTAGGTAGAAAATGAATGTTGATATTTCTTTGACGGGATCGATGATGTTAAAATTTGTTCTAAAATATGTTACTTCGTAATAGTTATATGATGTAATATCAACAAGCTATACATAATTTTAAATAACGTCTATTTAAATCTTTTAGGCGTATGCCAAAGCTTTTTGAAAACTAGAGGCTAGGATCCACAGTTGAAAACCGGTTTTGAGTGTTTCGAATTTAGTATTCATTTGTTGAGTAAAAATTGACTGTAAACATATATAACATGCAACACAAGCTGAGCAAAATAGCAAGAGATGATGATTATTGAAACCTACAACCTGTGCTTTAAATGGTTCACATAATGTGAATTTGACTTGGAGAAGAAACAACTTAGAACACAAGAATTTGGAAGAGGTGATTTGTAAGTTAATTTTGGATAATGACCCCCACTCAACCAACGTTTGAATTGATTGAAAAACTTAATGTCGATCATTCAATAGTTGTATGATCTTTACAATATATGAAGAAGATTTAAAAAGTATGAAAAGGGGCTCATATGAATTGTTAGGATGAAGTATGGATCAGTGTCCAATAACCTGAATTTTACTTCCTGACAAACTTGAAAATCATAATCTGAAATGTCAAAAACCAACAGCTTCAAGAACAAAATAATTTATAAAATGTTATTTCTTCTTATTTGATGTATGATGTATTAGGTATACATCAAAATTAGTGAAGAACATTAATTGATAAAACAATTAACATGAACCTCGGTAGTGAAATTACAAAAGAACGATGACTAATTTGGTTTTGGGTCACAGTTGCAAGTGATTTTTTCAACTGTCTCGCAAATATAGGTAACTCCACGAAATCGCTAAAAAAAAAAAAAAAAAAAAAAATAGCATAGCATGATGAAAAAGACGACAAACTTGACGAAAACAAAATTTTATCGTGTAAATGCTTATGTTTTTATTAAGAGGAAAGACCAAAGTTTTTTTTAATTATTTTTAAAATTTTTTCCTTTTTTTTAGAACATTCTAAATTTTGATTTAAAAAAAACGTTGTTTCTCTTTGTATCACCGGAACTAGTAACATAACATAGACAATTTTTAGCACGTTTTTTTTGTATGACACACATTAATTTGAAAAATCTTGCAAAAATAAAAATAATTGTCGGATGTTAATGAAACTTTCTGAAACTATTAACAGATGATCGAAATTATTATAAATAAGTTTTTTTTTTTTTTTATTAAAGTCATGGCAGAAATATTTTTTTTATATTTATTACCCCGCTCCCTAACTAATTTCATGAAAACGCTAGAAATTCGATCGCTTGATTACAATAGTTAAAAGCACAAGGCTTTGAGGAATGCAACTCATGTTTTGTTTTTTTTTAAATGGATCTGCACTACCTGAAAATCAGTTCTGAATTGTAACATACAAAACTCAATCAAACAAAGATATTATTTAATTTCAAATGCTTTTATTTGCTTTTAGTTGTTTTTATGAGATCGGACAATATTTTCTGAAAGCAAAAAAATTTTTCGATGAAAAATGAATTTTTAATACAATTATTTGTTATTTTTTTAATTATAATAGATTTTTACATTTAAGTTGTTAAAATATTATAAAATTAGTTAAAAGCCGCATCGGGTTTACTAAGTGTCCTTATGAGATAGATCTTTTTTTAGCGCGTTATAAATTGTATCATTTTGACTAATCAGAAGACCCGTAGTAATTAAGAAATGTAATTTTGTGTTTATAATCGGGCTGTAATTATGAAGTACGGAAGACCAACCAGAATACAATTACGTTGCATTATTTGAGTTAAGCATTGTTCTCCGCTGTTAAGGCCTTTACTTTTGCGAAACACGCGTGGAGAAGTTAATTTGATTTATCAATTTCAATTGAGAAGGGTACCTACAAGTATCAGTGACATTTTATGAAATTTATGATCTTATTTTTATATTAATCTCAGTTATGCCATTTTTCCATAAATGAAATATCAAAATTAATAATAAAATGAATGGAAATACAAATAACACAATAAAATGTAATAAATTTACATAAAATTATAGTATTTTATGTACACTTCTGATAAAATTTCATAAGAAAGGTATCTATAAATTAATTAGATACCTTTCTTATGAAATATGAAATTTAATCTCACTCTTAACAGTTTTATTTTAATTTCTTTATAATATATTTTCTATAAAGCATTGTAAACGTAAAGGTGAAAACTAAGTACAAAAAAATTAGAGCGCTGAAAGTTTTCCTTAAAAATAACAAGGTAAATAATTTGTTCACTTAAATCTCAATAACTTCACTTTTCGCCTTCCGTAGAACAAATTATGATCCCGTAAATCCGTCAATACGTCGTTCAACAACTGTCAAGTGACGCGAAAGGTTATGACTTGCTTTGTTTGATTTTCAAATTACATCTTTTCGGCGCAGTCAACCTTGGTTCAAAATATTTTAAATAAACATTATAATTTCTAACTTAAAATAAGTTTTGAAAAAATAATAATTGATTTTTAAAAGAATTTCAAAGTGAGATTTTCATCTTTTTTATAAAATGGAAAAAAATGGATGCCATAATCGATTATCTGTCAATTTTGCTGACTCAAAAAAAAAAAAGAAAAGATTTTTAACGAAAATTTCGCACGTGGTCGGAACGATTAAAAAATGTAAAAAAAATACCCCCAAAATACTTTGATCTTTCCTCTTAATAATAACATGAACATTTAGTCGATAAAATTTTGTTTTCGTCAAGTTTGGCGTCGTTTTCATCATGCTATGCTTTTTTTAACGATCTTATGAAGGTAAATATGTCCCGAGAAGCTGTAGAGTCTGTATTCCATTTTATCATTTTTATATAATGCTTATCATAAGTAGGAAAGGCATTGTTTTATTAATTGGAGTGGTGAATCGATAGTCAGTAAGTATAAACAAAATGTCGAGTGTTGATGAACATCGGCTAACAAACATATGTTATTATAGAAAAAATATATTACCTCTTCAGAGTGCCGGCGTTGTTGGTTATGCACAGCACATTACTCCAGCCTTTGAAAAAGCTAAAATCTCAGAAAATTGATGCAATTAATTTATTAAATGAAGAAATAACATTTGAGCTTCGTAAGAAACCGAATTTTGTCATTGCTTTGTCTTTTTGGTTTCCAAATCAAAGTAGATGGAAAGCTCATCCTTGATAACTAACATCTGGGAAATCATATTATGATTAAATCAGATGAGTTTTAACGACTAGTTGATGGGGATTTTCTGAACTTATTTAGGGAAGATACTTTTGAGACAAATTTGGAATTGATATATTGTGTTATGTCATGCTTACAAGCCATATTTCATATTATGCTCCCCCTCTCTCTCTAGTACCCACACAAAGTATTTTTCACTGTTCAGTATTCCATCGGTTTTTATCAGCTTTCTTGCGCCATTGATTTTGATATAATTTCAAACAATTACATTCACACAACTAAATATTATAGTGTTCTTGCATTAGAATGTAATTCAATTTAGCTTTCATCATTGATGTCCATTTTTCGATATTCCATAGCAGATACTCTTTTGCTTAGTTTTTGTGTGTTTGATATTTTGGGTTAGTGATAAATTTCCATTTAGATTATTTTTATCTAGTCTCTTTCTTATTGTATGAAATAGTAATTTTACTTTCATCTATTACTTATGAATTTGCAGATTCGGAGAAAATCAAAGAATTTTGTTCACAAAAAATTGTTTACAAACTGTTATAAGAATATAATCAGCGACTTCGATATGCTGGTCAGAAAATGTTGATTCTAATACATATATTCTGACTGAAAATTAGCGAGTATTTTCTAATACATACAAAGAAGTTGTGTGAGTGTTGGTGTATGTGCGCGCCCGTGTGAATTGATAATATAAATGGGTGAGAATCATATATGCTGGTATATATTCATGAGAGTGAAAAAAATGGTACTTTTTAAAAACTTTCCAGCTTCTATTTCAGTCTTCATATTTCTCTTTCCCAATTTTCTTTCCTTTCTATTCTCATTTTCTACTTGTCCGTTTCCTTTCTCCTCTTATCTTGTAATTTATATTTCTATCCTGATTGTTTCCATCTTTACTCTTCGTTTCCTTTCTATTACACTCATCTCTTCGTCTTTCCTCTTAATTACACAAAATACAACTTCGAGCGCATCACTTCTTTATACACTACAGTTGCTTTCTCAGAGATTCTCAAAGAGAATATCAGAGACTAACGTTGAAAATATTATTTAAACATTTAATTAGGTGTGATAATTGTAACTACTCGTGTTACCGTTAGGCGAGAAGATGATCTTTTGGTCGAGGACTAATATCAACAAACTGATGGGTCGAGAAATGGTGGGAACAAAGTCGATGGCAAAACGGCTATGTGAAATTTACTCCTGTTTCACATTTGCGTAAAATGGCTTTGAAGCCAAAAATAAATGAAGGAAACGAAAGATAAATAAAAAGAAAGTGATTTGAAGAGAGTAAACAAAAAAAAAAAAAAAAAAAAGGAAAAAAGACGGAATTGGAAATTACCAGAGAAAACGAAAGATGACATTATAGTATCAAGACAGTTGTTAAAACAATCCTCATTCCTAATGGGACTGTAAAGGAAAATACCATAGTTGCTTCCCCAAAGGAAACGAGTTCACAAATTCCCTTTCTTTTTTGGTACATTTTCTCTATTCTTGGTTCTTTGTTTTTGTGCGTCTGAAATAATTTTCTGCTGGGACAAGCAGCCATTCAGATGGAATATGGAGGTTTCAGTAGATTTTACACGTGTAATGTATATGGATACAGAGGGAATATGGATAGAGTAGGAAGTTTAGCAAAGAGAGAATTTAAGAAAGGAATAAAAGCAAATATGAATGGAAGAGAAATCAGAAAATGAATAAACGTAATCTAATGAAAGGGAAAGAGGAAAGAGAAAGCGAAAGGAAATATCAAATATGAAATACAAAGCGAAAGAGAATATAAAGTGATAAAGAGAGAGCGATAAAGATCATCAAGCAAGAAAGAGAAGAGAAAGTGAAAGATAACATCAAATAAGGAAGTTAACGTGAAAAAGAACATTAAATAAGAAAGAGAAAAAGAACGTGAAAAAGTATATTAAGAAAGATAAAGTTAACACAAGAAAGAGATCATGAAGTATTGAAGAGAGAAAACGACAAGGTACTTTAAGAAAAAAAAGAAAGAGCAATTGAACATCAATAAAAAGGAAAAAGAGAAAGCGAAAGAGATTATCAAGAAAGAAAAAGAAACCAAATTATCATGAAAGAAAGACGAACAGAGAAGGAACATCAAGAAGAAGAAAGAGAAAGAGAACATCAAGTAAGAAAGCGTGAATGAAAGAGAACAGTTAAGAGTAAGAAGGAAAAACGGAAAAACAATCCGGTAAGAGAAAGAGAGAGAGGGGTGGAGGTCCTCAAGTAGGAAAGGGGAAGAGAAAGTAAAAGAGAAAATTGAGTGAGAAAGAGTAAACAAAAAAAACATCAAGTAAGAAAGATAATGAGAAAGCGAAAAAGAGCATCATGTGTAGAAAGAAACATATCAAATGAGAAAGAAACAACTAAAGAGTATATCGAATAAAAAAGAGAATGATAAAGCGAAGTAAGAACAGAAAGAGACAACGAATGAAAATACCAAGAAAGGAAGAAGAAAGAGAAAGTGAAAAGAGACATCAAGTAAAAAGGAGAAAGCGAAAACGAAAGGAACCAAAGTAAAACAGATAAAGTGAAAGCGGAAGAGAACGTCACGTAAAAAAGAAAACAACAAATAAGAGAGAGAAAACGAAAGAGATCATTGTGTAAGAAAACGAAATAGAAAGCGAAAGAGAAGATAAAGTAAAAAAGAAAAAGTTAAAGGGAACATAAAGTAAAAGAAAGAGAAGGAGAAAAAGAATATCAATTGAGAAAAAAAAACAAGTTAAGAAAGAGAAAGCTAAAATAAGATCAAGGAAGAAAGAGAAAGCGAAATAAAACATCAAGTCGGAAAGAGAAAGTGAATAAGATCAAGTAATGAACAGTGAAAGCGAAAAGAACGTCAGTAAGAAAGAGAAAGAGAACGCGTAATAGAGTGTCTAGCTAGTAATAAAGAGAAAGAGAAAATTAAGTAAGGATAAAAGGCGTAAACGAAAATCATGTAAGAATGAAGACGCTATAATAACATCAAGTAAGAAGGAGGAAGAAAGAGAACACTAAAGAAAACATGACGGAAAGAAAAGAGAAAGTAGAGGGGAATATCAAGAAAGAGAAAGTAAAATGAGAAAAAGAAAGAGAAGATCTATTAAGAAAGAAAAGTGAAAGAGAACATGAAGTTAGAAAGAGAAAGCCCCCCAAAAAAAGTCAAGTGGGTTAAAGAAAACGAACAGATCAGGTTAGAAAGAGAATGAGAAAGGGAAAGAGAACATCAAGTAAGAAACATAAAAAGAAAACGGAGAAAACATCAATAGAATGTGTGCAAGTAAGAAAGAGAATGTGAAAGAGAAATTCAAGGAAGAAAGAGAAAACGAAAAAGAATATCAAATAAAAAACGCGAAAGAGAACTCAAGTAAGAAAGAGAAATAGAACATTAAGTAATAAAAAAAGAAGGAGAAAACAAAAGAAAAATTCAAGTAGGAAAAAAAACAGCGAAAGTGAGAATCAAGTAAGAAAGAGAAAGTGAAAGGGAATATCACCTAAGAAAAAGAATTCGAGCATCAAGTAAGAGAAAGTAAAAGGGAAAAATAACATCAAGGAAGAAAGAGACAGTAAAAGCGAACATCAAGTAAGAAAGAGAAAATGAAAAAGAACATTAATTAAAAAAGAAAAAGAAAATGAGAACATCAACTCAGAAAGCTATGAAGAAAGCGAATGAGAACATTTTGTTAGAACGAGAATGCGAAAAAGTATATCATGTAGGAAAGAAAAAGACAGCGAAAGAAATCATCAATTAATAAAGCGAAAGACAAAGACATCAAATTGAGGGAGAGAAAATGAAAGAGACGACAAAATAAGAATGAAAAATAGAACGTCAAGTAAGAAAACTAAAAACATCGAAAGATTGTTCATTGAGTAAGAAAGTGAAAACCAACAAGAAAGAAGGCGAAAGAGAACGTCAAATGATAAAACGAAAGAGAAAATGAAAGTCTATGTAAAAATAAAAAGACAAAATCAAGTCAGAAATAGAAAGAAAAAGCGAAAAGCACACTATTTACATTATTCGGACTATTGTCCTCATCTTTGTCGCCATATTTATTACAACGTTTCGGTGGTTGTACGCTCCGGCCTTCTTCAGGTGGTTGGAATGTCGAACTGAACCCTTTATTTCGCTCACTGTTCTAGTTCCACGTGCCATGTCTAATGGATGTCAGTTATCAGTTATCTCCTGCTTAATTCCCTCTCCAAGTTCTCTACCGCTTTAACCAGGTATCGAACACACACTCTTTGGGTCCTGTAACTAACGCCTTTATCCACTGTGCCATGTGTCCTCAAGGACAACAGTCTTCTGATAATTGAGGCAATTCCACCCAGGCGCCCAAGGCCATGTCGAGCGAGCCTCCTGCTTCGTAAGACCGAGCTTGTCAATTAGATCATCATGAACGGACCCCCTGACTAATAGTTGATACAATGCCCTACGAGACAACGCCTGGACGTTGGAGAGGCCATCCGACGCGCATGAGGCGTTTCAGAGCACGGCGACATTCGCGGTAGAAGGAGCATTCGGCTCGATGTGTACGGCCGGCCTCCTCCTCGCACGAGTTCACACTTCTCAGGGATGGGAAGTTTCGACGGACGTCTTCCTTCCAGAAGGCGCCCACCTCATCCGATTCGCGACACATTCGGTCTAGGAAGGCGATGCGAAGCATATATTGACGAATCTCAATGCTAGGCATACCCAGACAGCCCTCAGAAAGATGAAGGCAAGAGATCTCCCGAGATACCATAGCGGCCTTGTCTTTCCACAAGAAAGAGAAGAGCCTTACTAATGACATTAGTGTGGTATACGAAAGTGGAAGTACAGAGAGTCGGTAAAGGAGAATCGGGTAGATGTGTGAAACATATACTTTCGACCTCCCCTTCAAGGAAAGCTTCCTCCGAGACCACAGATTAACCGCGATCTCGGCCTTCCCTTGTACCTCCGACCAATTCATTTCCAACTGAAGATCAGGACCGAACCAGACGCCGAGTATCTTGACTGGTCCATCCGTCCAAAGGAAAGGTCCGGGAAGAGAAACTCCCTTCTACGCACCCAACCGCAAGCCAACAGACTTATCGCGGTTGATCTTGGTCCCTGTCACCATCTCATAATCACTGATCTCTTTGCTGACTTCGTCAATCTCGGCTCTGCTCAACACAAGAACCGAAACGTCATCAGCATAGGCAGAATACCTGGCTGAGGTGGTAGCCCCACGCAGGGAAATTCCGCGCAGGACCGGATTCGCCTTTAACTTGCGAAGGAAATGTTCCAACGCAAGAACATAAAGCAAAGGCGAAAGCGGACAACCTTGACGAATGGAGCGAGACAATACGAAAGGCTCCGATCTTACTCCATTCACTTCCACCAGCGCACCGGGAGTCGCATACAAAAGTCGGGTCCGAAACCGGCCGCCGAAAGGAAAGCCTTCAGAAAACGATGGTCAACCCTATCGAAGGCCTTGAACTGATCTAAATTGATCAGCGCGGCTTCACTGTCGACTTGTACTAAGATCAAGCGTATCATATGAAGGTTGTCCTGAATAGTCCTGCCCTTCACAGCACAAGTCTGTTCGGAGCCAATCTTTAACTATGTGTTTAACATGGTTATAGGGCGAAAGTTATTTAACCCATCCCCACCATTCTTGTCCTTACGCAGCAACTTGATCACACCCCTGGTGAAGCGTTGAGATATAGACCCCTGCTTCATCCAGTTATTGAAAATCAATTCCAGCAAAGGAACAAAAACGGGCGACTGCCTCAAGTAAACTTCGTAGGGAAGACCATCTAGTCCCGGAGATTTATCCAGGTCAACCCGTTTCAGCGCTTCCCAGATATCGGACTCTGTGATGGGACCCTCGCACCCAGCCGTTTCAGCTGCCTCGAGGCAGGGAAAGTCGGCTAAATAGGCGTCGAACTGAGCAGAGCTCAGACCGGGATCCCTGGCGAAAAGTTCCTGAAAGTAATCTCGAAAGGCCTCGCATATGCCCGCGTTTGTAGTCACGGCCCGCTTATCCGGCAATGTGATGCACGCGATATGTCGCCGAGACGCGCTCCGATTTTCCTCTGCACGCAATTCAGCGGCCATTTTCGTCGCCTCAGAGGACATTCTTTTTAACCTAGCCCTAACTACCAGAGCTTGATTCTTCTTGATAAGCAAGGAGGACAACTCTGCCTTAGCTAAGGCTATTTCCCCACTATCAGGAGATTTCACTGCCCGATCAACTTTTTGTTCTAAAGCAGTTTGTGCCGCTAATCTATCTAGATTGAGTCGACGACTAAAATCGGCAGCAAACGTTCTAATTTTGGATTTTAATTTATCCCAACAGGCGTTCCTTACAACCGCCCCCGCCAATTCCCTCTGAATGATTAGTAGCAGCTGGTCCTGGAAATCTTGATCACCAAATAATGAGCAGTTTAATTTCCAGTAGCCAGCCAACCTAACCTTAGGCTTATCTAAGTTTACACGGACCCGGACAAGCCTATGATCCGAATAAAGTATATAATGGAAACTTGGACACCCTAAGAGCCCTACATCGACTCTCCTAACTAAGACTCGGTCGAGGTAGCTAGCAAGCGTCCCAGGAGCCGAGTTGCCACTATTTGTCCAAGTCCATGCTAGTTCCCGATGGTGCTCATTCCGGTACTTATCGACAAGATCAAACCCGTCGATAAAGTCCCGAAATGTTTTCATATCCCGGTTGTTAGTACCCAGATTTTGCCCTATACCATCTATATCGGGGTCAAGGACAGCATTCCAATCCATCGCTAAAACTACCCGACGAGATGTCTGCAAGAACGGCTCGATCTGCCGAAACAAAGCAGGCCGCTCAGAATGGTTATTGGGCACATAAACCCCAATGTGACGCAGAGCCTTATCCTTTATGATAACATCCAGCACGCAAAGCCTGCCCACCGGATCTGCGAAGACAAGGGTACATGCAGCCGCCAAAGACTTGCTCACTAGCCAAGAGACACCCCTCGCACAACCATCAAAACATGCTGAATAAAGAGAAGAACCCCTTCGACAGTATGTCCCCACATGAGAAAAAACCGGGTCTCTTTGACACAAAAAAATATTCACCCCGAGGCGCTGAAGGTCACGTGAGAGCCTCGCCCCGCGAGACTCCGACCTCAGGCCTCGAACATTTATACTTGCTAACCAGAGAGCCATAGTGAAAACCGATTAGGGTTGCCTTCCTGAATTGAAAATAATCGGAGTAAGGATATCGACCGCCTCCCCCATCGACCCGTAGCCCATCTCAGTCTTGATGGTGCCGTCTTGAGAGAGGCCGCCTATATCCCAAGGGAAAGTCATTTTTAGTGCTTTATAGAGGGAGGGGTCAACAAAAATCGGGACCCTCCCAGCACAAAATTGCTTTATTTTTTTTCAATTTATCGCTCTGGACGATTTCATTGGGCGGGGACATTTCGAAAGCGATTATAGCTTCATCCAGCATCGCCCAGACGTGCTTCGCACCCGTCCCAGTCCTCATCACAGTTAGAACTCTTTTCGCATTAGGAAATTTTTTGGGTTCCTCTATGTCTTTTCCACCGAATTGCTTGATAGATAACAGGTATTTTAGGTTTTTAATCCTGTTTCCGTAGTCTCTTGCTTTTTCAGCTTCGATGGACGAAATTTTACAAACATCCATACCGGGATTGAAAATATGTTTTGTTTTTTTTTTTGGATTCCGGTTAAATCATGAGAGGGCATTCTGTGCCTTTGGTTTAGTGGAGGGGGAATTTCTGGAGATTAATAGGAGAAGGACTGGGGATGTGGCGGGGTGTATATGTTTGTCTAAAAGGGCTGGGATCTCTACTGAGAGGGATTGAGGATTGGGAAAAGAAGTGGAAGGACTTCTTTCTACAAAGAGCGGTTGAGTGATGGAGAGAAAGTGGAGATGGACTTGAGCTGACTGGATGTAGAGGGTTGAGGAGACTGTACTGAATGTTGGACAGTGGATGCGGAGGGAGGGGTTTCCTTAATAGGGGAGGATTTTTTTCCGTTGGAGGTCTAATTTCTTTTTTAAATCCTTGATTTTTTCAGTCTTCTCGTATGAAGGGTCATATTTTTTTGAGTTCTTTTAGTGTCGGTAATGAGGCCGGGGCGTCGCCCTTACTGTTGTCAGAGGGAGTGGGGGCTGTAAGTGCCTTTAGTCCTAGGGGCTTCAGGGAACTGAGGACCCGCTGTCTGACGCTTCCCTCTGGCCCTGCCAGCAACATGCCATTCCCCCTCTCCCTCCTTCTCAACTGCACTTGCAGTGGAAGAAAGCTCCTCGGGGAATGGGGGCTTTGATGATGGCCCAACCGGGGTTTGACCACTCCGGTCCCGGAAGCCGGCATTCCCATTACAGGCGAGGCGGTTTTTAAAGACTCGGCCAGAGGGAGAGTTTGATCGAGTGGGGACTGACTTCCAGAGGCCTTCCTCTCTGGACAGGAAGAGGAGAAGTGACCAGTCTCTCCGCACTTCCAACAAACTGGTTTACGGCCGGTCAAAATGACCGACAGCTTCAGGCCACCAACGTCAAGACTTGGGGATGGAGACGAAGGCCTTACGATCTAGCATAATGTCTAAGCTCCATCCCCCAGTCAGGCTATCACAGGAAGCACCCAGAATTTCGCCGTACTGGGACAAGTAAGCTGCCAGGTGCTTCCCAATACCTTGAAAAGGGACCTCATATACTACTACGCGGCCCATCGCCTGTCTTCGTACTCTGTACGGAGAATTAAATACTTAGTGATTAATTCTCTACTCAAGTAGAGAATTAATCACTAAGTATTTAATTTTACGCAGTCTTCGGCGTTGGGTAACAACACGTCCCACATGAAGATGCCCTTGCGCTTAATGATGTGGCTTAAACCCCAGGGACTCCAGTGTTTTCACCATTGTGTCTTTCGTCGAACGACAAATTTTGCGCGAACGCTTGTCGACGACAAAAACAGACACTATACTTTCCTCGATTTTCTTAAGTTCGATTGGGTCCTCCAACAGCCCACCTTCTACTACAAGGTGTGCGTAACTCTTGGCACGCCCCAAGAACTCCGCAATATCGATAATGCATTTAGGTGGGGACTTCTAACAAGTGGGCGATTCCCCGGCCTCTGCATTCTCACTTGACTTTTCTTCTTCCTGATCATTATTAGCTTCTACGTTTAGATTTAGAAGCTTTTATTAAGGCATCTATAATTTCATCATTTGTTGGAATCTTACTTATTATAAAACGCAGGTTGTGTGTGTGTGTGTGTGTGTGTGTGTAACGTTTATATGTTGGATCGAATTTCCTACATTTTTTAGCCGATTTCAACAAAACTTCACAGGACTACATAAAATTAATATTTGTGGTGGTTCTAACGGGGCCGAAAATACAAAAAAATACAGTGGTTTTTAAGAAAATCAATTTGAAAACACGATTAAGACACATCGTGAGAATGAAAGGGGAGAACTCACCCACGAAAATGTAAACAAAAGAGCATAGCATGATGAAAAAAAGACGCCGAACTTGACGAAAACAAAATTTTATCGTCTAATGTTCATATTATTATTAAAGAGGAAAGATCAAAGTATTTTGGGGGTATTTTTTTACATTTTTAATCGTTCTTAGCACGTCTGAAATTTTCGTTAAAAATATTATTTTTTTTTTTGGTCAAAAAAAGGCAGATAATCATTTTCAATCATTTTTTCGATTTGATAAAAAGATTAAAATCTTACTTTGATATTCTTTTAAAATCAATTATCATTTTTTCAAAACTGATTTTAATAAAAACAGATATTATACTGTTTATTTAAAATATTTTGAACCAAGCTTAACTTAGCTTCTGCGCCGAAAAAATGTAATTTGAAAATAAAACAATTAAAGTCATAACCTTTCGCGTCGATTGACGAATGACGAAAGGCACATTCATGACGTTTAGATAACTTACGGGAGGAGAATTTTTTCTACGGATGGAAGGAAGTGAAATTATTTAAGTGAACAAATTATTTACCTTGTTACTTTTAAGGAAAACTTTCAGCGCTCTAATTTTTTTTTTTTTATTTATTTTTTTTTTTTTTTTTTTTGTACTTAGCTTTCATTTTTACGTTTACGATGCTTTATGGAAAATATAAAGAAATTAAAAAATAAGACTGTTAATAGTGAGATTAAATTTCATAAGAAAAAGGTATCTAATTAATTTAGGTGTACCTTTCTTATGAAATTTTATCAGAAGTGTACATAAATTACTATAATTTTATGTACATTTATTACATTTTATTGTGTTATTTGTATTTCCATTCATTTTATTATTAATTTTGATATTTCATTTATGGAAAAATGTCATAACTGAGATTAATATAAAAATAAGATCATATAAATTAAAGTTTAGCAGTAGTTAAATTTCATAAGATGATACTGTTACTTGTAGGTACCCTTCTCAGTTGAAATTGAAAACTCAAATTAACTTCTCCATAAGTGTTTCGCAAAAAGTAAAGGGCTTAACAGCGGAGAACAATGCTGAACTCAAATAATGCAACTAAATTGTATTCTGGTTGGTCTTCCGTACTTGATAATTACTATCCGACTATAAACACAAAAATTACATTTTTTAATTACCATGGCTAATCTGATTGGTCCAAATTATACAATTTTCAAAGCGCTAGACAATCAATCTCACGGACATTTTGAAAGGTTGATGTTGCTTTTAAGTTTTAACTAATGTTAAAATATTTTTTAAAATTCAATTTAAACATTTTTTAAAATCTTTTTAAAATTAAAGAAATAAGAAATAATTGTATTAAAATTCAATTTTCATTGAAAAATTTTTGCTTTCAGAAAATATTGTCCATATTCATAAAACAAATTAAAACAAATAAAAGCATTTGAAACTAAATAATATATTTGTTTTATTGAGTTTTGTATGTTACAATTCACAGCTGATTTTCAGGTACGTTGGCCAAAAAAAAAAAAACCCCAAAAAAAACATGATTTACATTCTTCAAAGCCTTGTGGTTTTAACTATTGTAATCACTAAAACCGATGGTCTCGAATTTCTAGAGTTTTTCATAAAATTAGTTATGGGGTGTTAATAAAATAAAAAAAAAATTTCTGCCATGACTTTTAAAAAAAAATATTTATAATAATTTCGATCATCTGTGAATAGTTTCTGAAAGTTTCATTAACATCTGACAATTATTTTTATTTTTGCAAGATTTTCCAAATTAATGTGTGTAAATAAAAAAAAAAATGCGCTAAAAATTATCTATGTTATTTACTACCCTTGTTGCGACAAAGAGAAACAAGGTTTTTTAAATCAAAATTTAGAATATTCTAAAAGATGGAAAAAATTTTTAAAAATAATTTAAAAAAAATTTAGTCTATGCTCTTCATAAAAAATAAGCATTTTGACGATAAAACTTTGTTTTCATAAACTTTGGCGTCTTTTTCATCAGACTATGCTCTATGTTTTAGCGATTCCGTGGAGTGACTTAGGTTAAAAAACCCACGTTGTTTATGTGTGTCTGTGTGTGCGTTCCTTTATATATGGGATCGGATTTCTTACATTTTTCAGCCGATAAAACAAACATCCACTTTTTTTTTCGGCAGGTAGTATTTTTATTGTCTTGCACACTTTTTTTCTTTATTTACATTCAGAATGCTTTAAAATTCCATTTACAAGACAATTGTTTATAATAATATTCTATTCACCAATCGATAGACTCATAACGATTGTAAACAATGTTTTTGTTTGAATTTGGGTTTGACCAATTCGTAAAAAAAAAAAAAAAAAAACTAATTAAGACATGCGTGTCCGTCAACCTTAAACAATAATCTTTGTCAATTTTATTTTTCAGTCTTTATGATGATCGATACTTGATCTATCTCTTACTGTTACATCCCCGGGCAACGCCGGGCTCTACTGCTAGTACTTGATAAGACTGGGTACTCCTCTAAACTATTCTTATCAGGTGGGTCTTTCTTTGGATTGAAGAGACGCTTCCTAATAGATCTCTTGAAAGGCTTAGGCTTCTTTTTCAAAACTAAGAAAGAAGGTACTTTTTTTCCCTTCTTTTCCATTTTTAAAGGGAAGTGGGGCGAAAAGGGGAAAAATAGTTATAAGTTCAGCCTTATAGGCGAAACTAAAAATTCCAGAAAAAAATAAAACAGACAAAAAACAGCAGGTGACAAACAAAAAAAGCACAAAGCTCGCCCGAAAGCGAGACAGAAAGTAAAAAAATTACAAAAACAAGGAACAAATAAATATACACAAAGGTTTTACAAAAATGAAATTACGAAAGAGAACAAATAAAACAAGGTTCGCAAATTTGAAACGTACAATAAAAAATAGACGGAAAATAAAAGAACAAAGTTCGCCTAGATGCGAAACAATAAATTTAAAAAAGAAAACACAAAAAAGAAAATAAACAATAAAACGAAAACGCTAGACAAGGACAAAAGAAAAACGAAAATGCGAAACTTACAACAATAGAATGAGCTAATCACAAAACAAAATGGCTGACGCTACGAATGCGAGTCAACCCGATAAACAAATAAACAAAAGAAAATAGACAAATTAGACAATACAAGAATTAGAACAAGTATGGAAGAGAAAAAATTTAAAAACAAAACATGGAAAACTTAAAGGATATTAAAAGGAAAGAAACAAATAGCACGTAAAGAAGAAATTAAAGTCAGTCGTAAAAAAATAAAGCGAAACACTGTCAGGCGTTACAAAATAAAAAAAAAACAAAAATATATTTAAAAGAGAAATTAAAGAAAATGAAAATAAAAAAGAAGACTAAAATAAAAGAAAAAGAGAAAAAAATAAAAAATGGGGAGAGTAAAAAAAGGAAAAGAAAAAATCAAAATCTTTTTCAAAACAGTAGTAAAAAACACAAAAAAACGGTAATAAAATCAAACTCAACCAAAAATGTACTTCAAACAAAAAGCGTAAAGTACTAAAAACAGTTGGGCGGCAAACACCAGTCAGAAAAGGTCAGAAAGAATCCACCAAAAAGACTTAGTTACTGACTCGGGTTGAGGTTCTGACATTATTTATTGTATTAGAAAAATACAATTATGGCACAAGGCCGAAAAAGGGGAGGGGTTGAGGCTGGTCTTAACTAACTATACCTATCCTATACCTAGCTAATCCGATTCACGACCCATTCACTCATTACAATTTGCCCATTCACCACAAAAACTCATTCATCACCACTGTTTGAATCGAATCGAAATGCCTCTATTTATTGAGTTTGTGGTCTCAGAATCGGCTCCAAAAGCGGTACGCGGGAAAATATATTTTTGCTCAAACTTAATACAGTTTTAAGGTCTCAGCCAATGAAAAACCTAGTTTGCTGAAACTAAGATGCTGATTGGTTAAGAGGTGATTATGCGTGAAAAATGCATTATCCCGGAGGGGTGACAGGTAGGTATGGAATATTCCATCACTGTGTTAATGATGTTGATGTTGACTATAAAATAATTTAACGGGAATAATTTTCGATCCCTATCATAAAAATGTGCCTTCTATTTTTTTTTAAAGAAATTTTGTTTTTAAACAAAAGTGACTTACACTGGCACTCTGACGACAGGGTGATAAAATATTATTTGAAGCGTGATTTTCTTTTAAAATAAACATACACAACCGTCCTACACAGAAACTGAATTGAGAGACATTGAAAGTTTTCGTTGGACAAATTCAATAAGTATAAGTTTCTGAGATAATATATCCCGTGTATTATTGTTTCTTGTTAAATAATGTAACGATGAGAATAGAGATTATTTAATAATGATATATTCAACATTTGACAATTGCTGAAATGTAAATACACTTGTGACCGATGTTTGAAACCAGTTTCCGGTTTGATGTTAAGCTTCAATATGCTCTCTAGTTTGTCATTGACCTTATTTAATTGATGTAAACATAAGATTTATTTAATTTTGAGTTGCTATATTATTTTATATGTAGATTGTAAAAACAAACTTTTTGGGACTATAATTCACTACGCAAAATGGTATTTAGGATGTTGCGGGGCCGATAAGGTGTCTCCCCACACAAGCTTTACGAAGAAAGGTGTGAACTATCGAATATAATGTGGCTAGGTAGTCCTTAAAAGGACTATCGCATACAATGTAGCCAGGTAGATCCTTAAAAGGACCATCGCATATCATGTGGCTTAGGTAGTCCTTAAAAGGACTATCGCATATCATGTGGCCAGGTAATCCTAAAAAGGACTATCGCATATCATGTGGCCTAAGTAGTCCTGAAAAGGACTGTCGCATATAACGTGGCCAGGTAGTCCTAAAAAGGACTTTTGTATATAATGTTCGGCTGCTGCTGAAGTTAGCTTGGCCCGCTGCTGCTGCTGAGGTTGGCTGCTCAGTCATTTTTCCAGGGTCTTCTAAAGTTTTTAAAATGTATAGTAAAAAAGTTAGCTCAATAGTTACTGACTCAACATTTTTCTGCTAAAAGTTTAAGTTTATTTGTATTTTTTTCTGTTAAAAGTTTATTTAATGTTCCTGAAAAAAGCATATAAATTCTTTTTTACGCCCTGTTTGTTTCTAAAAGTTAAAAGTGTAGAGGACCGTGTCGGCGATGTTGAGTATAAGTAGATGAGTATGTATTGTAGAATTTCCTGCTAGCCGGTCCAACTACATGAGAAAGCTGGACTTTAATAAAGTCCAAAGAAGGCAAAGAAAAACAAATAAAAGACCGATAAATATATGTAAACAAATATATGTATTAATAACAAGAAAGGTACCAAGTTACATGGACAGTTACATGGACAGAGTGTGTGTGGCGAATATTATATGTTGTGTGGTGGTGAGTGTTTTGTAAGTCTGAAAGCCTGAGGCAAAAAGAGATTTACCTAAAGGTGGCGGCCCAAAGGCCTGAGGGAAAAAGAGGAAGAGGCGAAGGATCAGCGAGTATTTATAGCCAAGGGAGAGAGCCCTCTGTTGAAGGGTAAGGAGCTAAGGAGGAGATAACTCCGACAATACCTCCCGCCAGTTTGAAAGTTGTAGGAAACGAAAACTTTTAATATGCAATAAAAAGGTTCATGAAAGTTTTGAATATTGTCCGTGTTAGCTGAAAAGAAAATGTGTCAGAAGTGTGGTTGATATGCGTGATTCGACGAAATGTGCTTGTGTTGTCGTCAGGGTTCCGTATATTTCTCTAGTGAGTCAGTCGGGGCACGTCCTGTAAAAAAAACATCGCTAGTGGTCTGCGTTAGCTATCAAAATTTGTCTTTTTTCCAATGCTCCACGTTGAATTGGCTTTGTCGTCCCGTCAACCTGTTTGCTGGCCTGGTCGAAGTTTTGTTTAAAAAACGACGTTGTTGGTGTGGTATGCGTGGATAAAATTGGCGCACAAAAGTTAATAGAAGCAGCGTAGTCGTGAAATTTGAGCTGAATTTCTACCGAGTGTCGAATGCATGTTTGAGAGAATTCGCTGGTATTGTCGATTGAACATCGTTCTCGCAAATTCTCGGTTTGTTTGAGTGGCGTCATTGCAGAATGAAAATAAAGGACGGTGAGTTGCCTTTTAAGACTGCATTGGACTTCTGAAATATGTGCGGTGTGTAGCACAATGTGAGTGGATGTGTTGCCGCCGTAATGAAAGCGTGGATTGTTATCAACTGACGTCGTGTTGAATTAGATCACCAAATGTGTGTTTGAGAAGATTGAGAAGTTTGAGAATCCAGCTTAATTCCCCAAAATGTGCGTAATTCTGTGAGTCGAATTAGTATAGGTGATGTTGATTTGCAATGTCATGGCGAGGTTGAAAAATAAAATTTGCTCATTAGTGATTATGTAGTAAATCTTTACAGCAAATTTTATGTGAAAGATGCCTTGAAAATGTTGCAACGACACACTACAAGCTAAAATCAGATCTTCGAATGACAGCCGACTTGATATTATCATTGAGTTTGGTCATATGGCTCTTAATATGGCTGGCAGTAATCGTATAAAACAATTATCCAAACGCACTGCTACTACCATACTACTTGCAATGGAACAGTTATTCTATGTCGGCACCTTTTAGCTACAAGCCATAAATATGTGCTACTTGAGCAATTTACAACTAACTGATCTATTAGAAAAAGAATTTAGTAAACTTTAGTAAAATTTAGTGGCACTGTTAAATAATAGTTTCAGACTATTATTTTTGGTGGCAGTGTATTTGGTTCAGACAATCTGAGGCTGATCTTAAGGTCATATGGTAGACAAATTAGGGATCTAGATTTTGATTGTCTGAGCCAAATGTGGGAATGTTAGAGATAGAAAGTGTTTTTGAAGAGTTAAGCTTTTACACTTCATACGCATTAGATGAGGTTATTTCGTGCCTCGGAGAACCTTCTCCCTAGTAAGGGTGATGGAGCGACCCCACTGGCTAATTAAAAAATGTACACGTCGACGTGTTTAATAAAATAGATAAGTTTAAAATCCCTTTTGTTGAAGTTCTCATTTTACCTCGGAACCAAAAACATTTCGACACCCGTCCGGAAGATGACAAAAAGAAGAAAGCAACATATGAGTGAATCAAGGCCGTTGCCCTAAGACTACCCCCAGCGCGAAGGGGCTATACTATATATATGTTTATTTGGCGCAGTGACCAGGATGGGTGAGGGTGAAGAATTAGGGTTACAAGCAACGCGGAAAAGTTCGGAGATTTTCGACCGAGGACTCAAAAAAGAAAAGAAAAAGTGAACGTAAAAAGAACATATTGGACAATCTGCAAGTACGATGACATGACTTTGTTCTACTGCCACACACACACACACACACACACACACACACACACTCTCTCTCTCTCTCTCTCTCTCTCTCTCTCACACACACACACACACAGATCTAAGCAACAAACCAAAATAGGAAGTAATGATGAAAAAATGAGGAAAAGGCATTCTTGATGGACAGACAATAGAAAAAAAAAGGACAAGTAGGATAATGAAAGAAGAAAAGGACAATGAATAAGCACACTCACACATACACACTGATGTGGCAATGTCAATTTTCATGAAAAATTTTAGTAATAGACTGATTTTGTTTGTTTTTGTCTTTTTACAAAAGTTTAGACCATACGCGGAAATTTATTTTAATTTTTTTGATTGGCACGTTTTAAATGTCTTGTCTAAGTTCATGTTTGGCACGATTTAATATTGTATTTGCTGCAGTTGTAATTTTTATTTTGTTGTGGAAAAAATCGGGCCACGAAAGTTTCGCTGTTAAGAAAAAAAATTTTCTTGAAGAAGTCAATTTGACCAGTTTCGGTGACTGGCCACGTGGAAGCCTGAATTTGCGTACATGAGCAGCAGAAGACTTCACGGGGGGTGGGCAGAAGGAAAAATAACCCCCGAAACAGCAGCAGCAGCAACAACAAAGACAAGACGAGCAACCAAAAACAGAGGTGGCAATGGAGGTGAAGGAAATGCCTCCACCTCGTCCTTAAAAAGGAGAGGAGGAAGAGGATGACGCACACAAACAAGGACATTCCACGCGAAGTAGGGCGGACAGACACATGAACAGAACTAGGTCAAATTCCGTCCCTACATGCCCTAGAGAAGATATCCCCGTTCCAAAAGTAAGGAGCCTCCGTACCTCCCCTGCCCGTGCTCCATCCCCCTCTCCCTCCACTTCTTCCCGTAGTCCAGTTTCTACACCCCCTCATACGTTCACTTCTTCCCCACCCCACTTGGCAAAGCAGAAAAAGGTGAAGAAGAAGAAATATTTTCCCGGCCCGGAGGCTATTTGTAAAGTCGAGACGAAAGAACTCGATAAGAAACTATCAAAAGAGAAGAGGGCTTTGCTAGTGGTACTAATTAAGATGACTTCAGTAGACAGCAAGTCCGTAGAGGATCCCCGCAATTTCCATGATGCCCCGGGGGTTATAACTTGTGTAAGGGACACGGGGAGCTACCTCAGTATGGACCCACTTGTATGAAGCCAAAAAGGGTTTTTGAATCAGACACACCATATTTACGGAAAATGAGACACTTTTGTGCTGGGAGGGTCCCCGTCATGCTCAATCCCTCCTTATATAGGGAGGTTAAATTAACATACCCCATGGACGTCGGCGGAATTGTCCTGGAAGGACGGATGACGTCGGAGCTAGGTGTAGGGAGCCTAGGACAATCTGTCGGTGTCCTTTGTGATGCAGATTTCCGCTCGGTATGTGAGTAGGTTTTTCTCTCTTTTCTACTTTTCAGGCTTAAAAGATGTCAATCAAATTAGCCAGTCCGAATGTGAAGGGCTTGAAGGATCAGGGTAAGGCCACCCGCCTGCTCCGTCATCTCTTGTCTTTGGGAGTGGATGTCGCCGCGATCCAAAAGACCCACTTTGTTTGCAACATTGATGCTTGTGTGCTGTCTAACGACTTTGTCGTCTATTCAGCATACGGGGACCGACAGGCCAGAGGAGTTTCTGGTTAGCCGTACCCTGGACGCGAGGGTGGACCTTGTTCATGCGGATGCCGAGGGCCGGTTGATAGTAGCCGATATTGCCGTGAAAATTTGTTCGTTCCGGGTCGTTGCGGTTTATGCGCCCAACGACCGCGAGGAGAGGGTCACGTTTTTTCGGCGGTTGGGGCCGTTCCTGATGGATTCAACGCGCCTAGTGTTAATGGGGGACTGGAATGGCATCATGGACCCCAAGTTAGATAGGGGCGGGGAGCTAGCGGGAGAAGGGGCGATCGTAGCTTGGTTGATCTGATCGACGAATTTGGCCTCGTCGATAGATACCGGGTCGATCACCCTGGGGAGATGTGGACGTGGGCCCTTAGTTGGCCGTCTACCCAGGTGGTTAGCTACCTGGATAGAATGTTAGTTAGAGGAGTCGACGTAGATTTGCTAGATTGTCCCACGTTCCACTGGGTAGGCTATTCGGACCACAAACTTGCTTGTGCCCGTGTGGCGTTAGATTGTAGGCCAAGAATGGCTGGTTACTGGAAGTTCAATCTGTCTACTGGACAGGCGGGACTTCCAGGAGCAGCTGACTAGCTTAGTGCAGCGGGAGCTAGTGGTAGTGGTTATTGGGAATAGATAGTGGGAAAACTTAAGTGTAGGGTTAAGTCCTTCACCACGGAGTTTAGCAAACGGCTCGCCTAGACAATGCTAAGGTGAAGGCTCTTAAGGATAGTTATTCCCGGGCGGTGGCTGGGGGATCCCCTAGAGATAGCCTTAGTTAAGGTGGCACTGGAGCGTTTGACTAGCAAGCGCTACATGAGTCAAGTAATTAGATATAGGTTAAGCAAGATGGCGTCCGAGCTGTGAACATGGGCGCAGATTTGCGCAAGGAAGAGACCGTCGGTGTTCCGGTCGTTACATTCGTGAAGTCAAAAATCCGGAGGGGCATACTTTTCGGGCCACTGACGATATGTGCGAGGCGTTTCGGCGGCATTTCGAGAGCCGGTTTACCAGGGAGCCTGGTCTCCGGGACGAGGAGTTTCGTAGCTATTTGGCTGACTTTCCTCGGCTTTCGCCGACTGAAGCGGCTAACTGCGAGGGAGACATTACGAAGGGCGAAGTCTATGCGGCATTGAAGAAGGTCGACAGAGGCAAGTCGCTCCGTCTGGATGGTTTGTCCGATGTCGCATATCTTTGTCCCGATTTTGACTGTTGTGTTCAACAACTGGTTCCGAGAAGGGTCCGTCCTCGACCGGTTCACCAGGGGTGTGATCACGCTGTTGAAAAAGGGCAAGGGTGTTGGGCGAGATTTAGATGATTATAGGCCCATAACTCTGCTAAACACAGAGTTAAAGATTTTGGCCAAGATCCTGCAGGAGCGTTTACAGTCAGTTGCCGAGTCTCTGTTAGGTACCGAGCAGACTTGCGCTGTGAGGGGCCGAACAATTCAAAGCAACTTGCATCTGATCCGTACGAACATAGACGGTGTAAAAGACGACGATGAGGCCGCGCTGATCAATTTAGATCAGTCCAAGGCATTTGATAGGGTTGACCATAGCTAACTTGTGGCTGTCCTGCAGGCCGCCGGATTCGCACCCGACTTCTGCCGCTAGATTAGTCTGCCGTATCGTTCCGCCAGTGCTGTGGTACAGATGAACGGGAAGCTGTCGGGCGCTTTTGCATGTCTCGGTCGGTTCGTCAGGGTTATCCACTGTCGCACCTGTGGCGGTCACGCCAAAAAGGACCCGCTGGAACAGGGCAGTCGTCTCTCGTACATGGTAGTCGGGTCCCTCGGCCCCAACTACCAAAGCCTTCAGACACACTCATTTTATAGACCATGACGAAGCAGCCGATTGGTTGAGTGGAAGCGTTTTACATATGCGTAGGCGTACTCCGCCAATTCTCCCTTCCTTCAACTGCTCTGCGACACCATACGCAGGTGTCGCGTATCTTGCTCATGACAATCACACAACAGCGCGGTGTGGGTCGCTTTATCCTGCTACTTCGTCTCAGTGGAGCGAGCTCGGCTATTTCCTCAGTTGTACTTTCCTCTGCCGTATCTCTGAGTTCGAGGATGCCACTTGCACTTTCCGTTGAAGTTGTGTCTTTCTGCATCTGCCCCTCATACACCATAGAAGTTTCTTCATCTGAGGTGGTATGGCTGCTGGTAGTCTTCACCCCACGCACCGAGCGAACATCTTTTATATGGCGTGGTACTCCGTCTACAAGAACTGAATGAGGGCCATAGACTTTCGTCACTTTCCCCTTCTCGAACCTTGTTGTACACCGCCCATGCGGTCTCTTCATCCAAACAACATCTCCTGTAGTGAATGTTCCAGAACTTGCGACGTCAGGCGGTTGTGTGGTATCAATGCCGTGACAATTGGATGGGATGGAAGTACAAGACACCCTCCTGAGCCGGATGTTGTCGGACGTTTTTGCCAGAGTGGCGCAAACAGATCCAGCTCATGGGGACTGGTGCGTTGATGGACAGGACGTCACTGTATGGGTGGACGCGATCACATTAGCCACTGGTGTCGTCATTGAGAGCGGTGGAGCCGTAGCTGAAGATGCTAGTTGGCTGCGACCAATTAGTGAGGATAAGCACATCAACTTGGCAGAACTCGACGCAGTGCTGCGGGGCATCAACCTCGCACTGCAGTGGAAAGCAAAGGGGATTCAACTGAAAACAAACTCGGCGTGCGTGCAACGTAGAGTCTCAGACACGTTATCCGGAAAGTCGAGGGTACGAACCAAGGGTGCCACCGAGATGCTGGTCAGGCGACGACTCAATCATTTTATAAGCCATGACGAAGGAGCCGATTGGTTGAGTGTGAGGGTTTTACATATGCGTAATTATACTGCGCCAATTCTCCCTTCCTTCAACTGCAATGCGTGGGCGTTTTCGGGCATGATATCGCGTATCTTGCTCATGACGATCATAGCTCCTACTTTACGCTTTGGCTTTGGAGCCTCTGCTTCGCCGGCTAAGGGACAGGGCGTACAGTCCGGCCCTACGTGGAATCGCTGTCCTTGGAGGGGCTCGTGCCAGGGTTTCCGCGTGTGCCGATGACGTATCTACTTTCGTGTCGTGGCGCAGCGACATTGAGGTGGTACTGAAGGCGCTTGATCGCTACGAAAACGTGACAGGGGCCAGGATTAACCGCGACAAGTCTTCCGGCTTGCTGTTAGGTGCCTGGAAGGGGGTCGATCTTCCGGGGCCCATTGGTTGGACGGACGGTCCTGTCCGCATTCTTGGATGGTGGTTTGGATCCGACCTCCAGCTGGAGAAAAACTGGTCAGAAGTACGGGCAACGGTCGACGCGGCCGGTGAAACTTGGTGCCGACGGAGGTTGTCCATGAAGGGCAGGGCGGAGGCGTGTGCAACTTACGTCTTGTCCTTTATCGCTCGACCGTACTTCCTCTCTGTAAAGATCATACGAAGCCACTCGGGCGCTCGTTATCCTCCATTTTGTGGTGGGGACGCAAGCATCAGGTCGACAGAGAAATCTATGCACAACGTCCGTGTCATGGGGGGGGGTGCTAGGAATGCCACACTTGGCGAGTCACAAGATCGTCTTGAGGTTGACATTCTTACGCGTTGACAGGAGATTCAATTTTGGCAGGGATTGTAATGGACGCCTTTCCTTGCCTTACCATCAATCCCCCGCATCTCGTGGGCTGGACGCCGTCGTTCTATCGAGTTACCTTCTCGAGTGTCGATACGCCCTGAAGGTCATTCCTCGATCCAGTGACCTTTCTCGGTCTAGGAGGGTCTTCTATCTAATGGGGGGGGGCGAAGGATCCTCTACGTGAGGAGGAGTTTCGCTCTTTCAGGTCTTGGGCGCCAGCGGCGTATTACCTCAGTTTTCGCTTACCTGGCGACTGGCTCGGAATAGACTGCCTCTCAATGACATGACCTTCATATGGGGCTTGGCGGATTTGCAAGACTGTAAACGATGTGACCTTGGCTTGGAAGAAACGGATTCGCTTGCCTTCTACCATTGTCCTCGGGCCCGCGACTTATGGGACCATGTCGTTCTCATCGATCGTGCGTACGCATGTGACAATGTGTCGCCCCCGTATTCTGGGGTGAAACGGATGGTGTTTCTAACACTACTGGCCACATACCGAATGGTGATTTGAACGACGCGAATGGAGGAAGTCTTGCGAGGCAACCGTCTCTCTCGTTAAGATCTAATCCGATTCTTTGAGCATCAATTCAAGATGAAGGATAGAACTGATAGAAAACGCTTGCATTCGACAGTCTTTAGCGAAAGGTGGTGACTGAGGTGAGCTTGGTTTGTTTGAACGCGGCTGGCCTTGATTTTCTCTTTTCGGTCAACCTATGTCACATCAAGATGGTTTCCTATAGAGCCCACTCCTGGTTAGAATAGACAAGCTTTGTTTATCTAGTTAATGTGAGTAAGTGCTGTTCCTGGCCTGCTCCCGGTTACATCTTTGGTTATGATCCAAGTTGAGATTTCCAACCTCCACAGTTTGTTTTGACTAGATCAGCTTTATACATTTCCCATGTCCGTATATATTTTTTCCCTTCGCTTTCCTTTAGCGAGAGAGCCTCTTCAGTTTGCCAATGGGCAGAATACAACGGTCTCTCTTTTTTCAGGTTTGGACAGGTCCTACTAAAATCAGTTATGTTTTAGTTTGCTTTGTGTTGGTATTTAGTTTGTTTTGGGGTTCATCCCCCACTCTCATTATCATATGCTAAATTTTTATGAAATATTTATTTTATTACCAAATTTTTAAGTCTCGTGGTGCATTTTGTAGGTCCTCCTGAGAGGATGCGGTATTATGGTGTATGGAGAATTGATTGGTGACGGACGAGTTCTTGTGGTGAATGCGTAAATTGTAACGAGTGAATGGGTCGTGAATCGGATTAGCTAGGTATAAGAGTTACTGAAGACCAGCATCAATCCCTATCCTCCTTTTCGGCCTTATACCACAATTTTATTTTTTTTATACAATAAATATGCAGATTGGATTTTCTGAGAAGATCGTTGTCTGTTGCCGGCTTTTGTTTCGGTAATTACTTGGAATTACTCTTGAGTATATCAACGTTTGACTTTGTCCATCCTGAGTTTTGCTTTTCGTCTGAACTGTTAAGTTTTTTTTATTTTCTTAAACTTTTGAATTTTTTCCCTTTTTATTTTTGCGTACTTGTTTTCATTTCTTTTCTTTTTTCTTTCTTTAAGTTTGTTCTGTTAATCTCGTTTTTATTTCAGATTTATTTTCCTTTTTCATATTATTTTCATCGGTTTTTAGTTTGTGCGTATTAACTTTTGTTTTTTCCACGTTCTTGTTTTTATTGTTGGTTTGACTTTATTTTCGTTTTTATTTTCCTTGGTTTTTAAGAACAAGCAATACTTTTATAAGGCGAACCTTTATTTAATCAGCTGTGGTGTCTTTGTTCTACCATGGCTGAAAATTTAACCGCGGTGCCTACGCAGTATAAGCACGTCTTTGTAAAAGAACTGCCCACCAATCTCGCTGTACTAGTCTGCCAGTAGCTAATACTGATCCGAATTGTATTCTTGATATCCCTCGAGGCTTCACAGTTGTGGGAATTGACTGAAGTAGTAAGATTTTCTCACACTTTCCTCTTGTGGAAAACGAACAGCGATGCCTAGAAAACATAGCAAACTACTAATTACGTCATTTTTATTGAAGTCAGTAAAGAAGTAGTTACTTTGGATCACTCAAAGCAAAAACAAAAGCTTTTTGTTCATAATTCTTGTAAATTCTTTATTTCATAAAACTGTAAAAACAACTATGAAATATACACTCAGGTAAAGACGTACACACCTGTCAATACCACTCTATTCTGCAGTACATTTTCTTACACTTTATGACTTGAAGTTGGTCTCTAAAATCACAGTTAAATATAGGTAGTACCACTGATTCGCTAAAAACTGAGCATAAATTGAAAAAATGCCCCTAACTTAATAAAAACAGTTTTATCGTCAAAATCTTTATGTTATTATTACGAGGAAAGACCAAATTATTTTTGATTATTAAATTATATTCTTTTTTTAAATTTTATCCTTTTTTAGAGCGTTCGAAATTTTGATTAAAAATCTTTTGTTTTTTTGTTTGTTTTTTTGCATCAGCGCAGTAGGCAAAGATTAGTATAGGAAATTTTAGCGTCTTTTTGCGATGAAAAACACATTCAAATAATTGTCAGATTTAATGAAATTTCAGGACTAACCCAGCTTCATACATATTTTCAAGAAATCTCAACTTCCAATTGGTCAATAAACACACAAGTAGGCGTTGCAATCCAACCACGTACAAGTCTTTTTCCAGCGCGTGTCCAAGTCAAGTTTTCACGCTCTTTTTCCATGATCCTACCAGGTGATTACATTAATTATAAATAGCAGACACGAGTTCGTTCTCTCCCTCTTTCTTCATTCGCTTACGAAAATGTAACCTTAAAGGATTCGCGTCTTGACCATGTGCAGTCATACGCTTTATGAAAACATATTCATGCATGCACGTCCGTACGAAATTTTCCAAACGACATTACAACATACATTTCCAAACCAGCAACAAGAACTTTTCTCTTTAAAATACTCTTCTAAAGCTAAAAGTTATTCAGCATTTCTCAGCCTTATAATTCTTTCAACTCTCTAACAGTGAACATTTTGAGCGACAAGTTCAACTTTTGTGAGCTCGGATAAAAATATTTCAATTTCATTAGTAACAACTTTAAATCAGTCAAAGGGACATAACACCAACAAAGATAGTAACCCCTATGCTTGTACATCATCATACAAATATAAATATAAATCTTGTTGTTATAAAACCGTTTGTGCTCCTTCTTGTTTCATATTTTGTGGTATTTTGCGTTAAATATAAATTGAGAGGTCATATCATAATGGGTCTCTACAAATATCTCTTTAAAATTCGGTAAACATGAATCCTTTTCTCCATGTATTTTTATAGTCTTATTGATATTGATTTAATTAACTTTCTCTTGTCAGTTAAAAGACGATACGAGTTAAAATGAAAAGAAAGGCGATTGTCATGATTTTATAAGATTTTTGTGGCATAATTTATTTTTGAAAATTGTATTCTTATTGATTTTGTTCGCTTATAGAGATATTTGCCTTATACAGAATGAGAAAAAATATATTTATTATTGTATGTTCTTTGCTATTTTTGTTTGCATTTTTTCCGTTGATTTTAGGGTATCGATGAAACTTGAAGAAAGTATTGTTTTCGTGACTAAGAGGTTAACATTATACTTCGAAACAGCTATATAATGATTATTATTTATTGTATTTAAAATACAATTGCGGCACAAGGCCAAAATGGGGAGGCTGGTCATCACTAACTATCTTATATCTAGCTAATCTGATTCACGACCCATTCACACATTACAATTTCCACATTCACCATAAGAATTTGTCCGTCAATCCTCCATACACCATAATACCACATCCTCTCAAGGGGAACCTACAAAACGCGCCCCATGCCATAAAAATCAAATGATTATAAAATATATACTTAAAAATTTATGGATGAATAGAATGAGAGAGGAGAGAATGAACCCCAAAACAAACTAAATATAAACATAAAGTAAACTAAACATACCTGATCTTAGTAGGGCCCTCACAACCCGGGCCTGCACAACCCGGGCCCGCACAACCCTCAAAAAAGAGAAGCCGCTGTATTCTGCCCTTTGGACAAAATCAAGAGGCTCTCTCGCTAAGGGAGTGGGAAAGGAGAAAAATATACGGACATGGGAAATAAAAAGATGACCTAGTCGAGATAAAAAGGGACTGAAACAAACTGTTGAGGTTGGGAATCTCGACTTGGATCATAACCAAAGAGGCAGCCGGGAACAGACAAGGAACAACTCTTACTCACATTAACTAGGTACACAAAAGCTTGTCTAACCTAACCAAGGGGAGGGCTCCACAGGAAACCACCCCGATGTGGGGTAGGTTGACCTAGAAGAGAAAATCAAGGCCAGCCCCGTTCAAACGAACCAAGCTCCACTCTTTCACCCACCTTTCGCTGAAGACTGAATGCAAGCGTTTTCTATCAGTTCTAATCTTCATCTTGAGCTGATGCTCAAAGAATCGGATTAGATCCCGATGAAAAAGACGGTTGCCTCACAAGACTTCCTCCATTGACGTCGTCCAAATCACCATTCGGGCCGTGGGCAGCAGCGTCAGAAACACCATTCGTTTCACCCCAGAATACGGGGGCGACACATTGTCACACGCGTATGCGCAATCAATGAGCACGAGCTTTTCGGGAGCGATACGAGCAGTCAACGCGCCGACATGGTCCCATAAGGGGCGGACCGGAGGACAATGGTAGAAGGCGTGCGAAGCCATTTACTCTAAACCAAGACCACACCGTTCACTGTCTGGCAAATCCTCCAAGCCCCATATGAAGGACCATGACATTGAGAGGCAACCGATTCCGCGTCAATCACCAGGTAAGCGAAAACTCAGAAAGACCAAGAGCAGAAAGAGCGAAACTCCTCCTCCGACAAGTCGAGCTGCTCACGTAGATAATCCTTCGCGACCCACTCCAGTAAATGACGATAGAAGACTTTCCTAGGCCGAGAAACCGAGGAACAGTCAACAAGGCCGACCGACACTCGCGAAGGAAATCCGATTGATCCCAGGGTTTACGATGGCGCTCAACCCGCGAGATGGGGAGTGACTAATAGTAAGGAAAGGGAACGCATCCCTAACAATCCCCGCCAAAATCGAATCTCCTGTCAATGCGCGGCGTAGGAAAGCCAACTTGGAGGCAAGTTTGTGGCTCACCAAGTGTGGTATTAATGACACGGACGTTGTGCACAGACTCGTCTGTTGACCTGATGCCCGCGTCCCCTCCATAAAATGGAGGATAGCGAGCGCTCAAGCGGCTTCCTGTGGTCTTTACAGAGAGGAAGTACGGACAATCGATAAAGGACAATCGAGAAAACGTAAGTGGCACTCGCCTCCGCCCTGCCCTTCACGGACAACCTCCGTCAAGTCTGACCGGCCGCGTCGACCTTTGCTCGTACTTCAGACCAATTTTTCTCCAGCTGGAGGTCGGGTCCAAACCATACACCATTCTTGGAGTGTGGTTTGGAACCGACTATATAATGATTTATGTATTGATATATCAAACGCTGATATTTGTATAAGTACGTAAATATGGATGAGTTCGCTTATAAAGGCATAAACGTATATATGAGATAATAACGCCGTCGGATTGTCATTGGCAACAAATAAACAAACACCAATTGCAAACAACTGAAGTATATCAGATTTTATTGTGTAACAAAGTTTTTACAATAAAATGATGGTAAAATTTTCAGGATATACTTATATTTATATGAGCAATATATCATGATTTTCAGCTTATGATAGCTATCCTTATTAAAAACTAATGTTTAATAATTTGTTTTATAGTTATCAAGTTTTATTATGCAAAAATTAAGTGCAACCGAAAATTTTATTTATAAATACATCCCAAAATACAGGCAACAAAACATATATATAATTAACACAGTAGCTAAATATCTGAATGAATTATTATTTATTATTTTTAATCTTCACCCATTTTCAATCATTGATTTTGTTTATTTCTCTACTGTTCCAACTTTAATATAACTTTTTAATTTTTATTTATTCCCAGAAATCTCCTTTTATTGGATATTGTTTTCTATATCTAATGATCGATCACAAGTTTTCTATTGGATTGAAATCTAGATATACTAGGAGTCATCACATTAATTTGGCATTTTCAAAACTTTCTTGGTAAGGTGGACAATAGTCAGAATGTGATGAATTATTGTCTTTAGTTTATAACCTGTACCAAGAAATATCTTGCACGAAATATTTATGCTTTATCACGACACTACCATCATTTTGAAGTGACCTATAATTTTACTGCCTACATAATAAGAGCCCAAACATTATTCTACCTCTCTCCTGCCGTCTTATAAGTCGTGTTGCTCTATTAATTTTATGAAAAATTCAGCGCCCACTCTCGTCATCACTTCACTCTAATTACTCTATGTTCATCGCTACAAATAAGTCTTCAGAAATCAGAGGTTTTCCAGTACTTCTTCCCCAAACTTATTCGTTTCTCTGTGTGATATTCATTTAAACGTAGTACTTTGACTGACATCTGAAAATATTTTTGATATTGAGCTTTTCTTTTGACTTTCATTCATAAAACCAGCTTCTTCAAATATTTTCTTGTTGGTAAATCCACTTTTTCCCTTATTCTCTGTCTCTGTCTGTCTGTCTTTCTGTCTGTCTGTCTGTCTCTCTCTCTCTCTCTCTCTCTCTCTCTCTCTCTCTTCAGGATGTGGGTAGTTGCAATTCTTCACAACTTCCTGTCTTTTGATGCTTTAAGTAATTCTTTACTCCTTTGCAACCCCAATGTGTCTTTATCGTATTTGTTCTTCAATCTTATTCAAACTTGTCAAATAGATTATTCGCTGTCTTGCTATGCTTCTCCCGTATTCGATATGCCCTGTAAATGCAAAACTGTTCAAACTTTTCTTCATTACGTGTTCAAACAAATTTTAGCTTTCCCTTTCTGTTTGTTAGCAGCAGTTATTTTGTAGTAAAAATTTCTCGTTTCCCACATGCTCTGTCGCATTCTCAACATTCGTCGTCGGCAGAATCACATTCCTGTTGCTTCAAATCTTCATTTGAGGAAATTGTCCAGCATTCACTGTTATATCGGAGATTAGATATTGTATAACAGCCAATCACTTTAGTTCTAAGGATATTTTCCGATACCCATCTTCTGAAATGCGTCTTTCACTATTCCTATGAGCCTTCGGGTTTCTGTGTCTCTCTTTCCGTCGTTCGTTACTATAACACGCAGATAGTTGAATCTTTGCACCTTGTCTCTTGCTCATAAACGTATTTGCTCTTATTTCAGTTTTTTTTTTGTCATATATTCTTCACAGCTTCTCTGCGTTATCTACTGTTTCTCTTTCATTAGATCGAGAGAATACTTTTTTCCTCTCTTTCCTTCTTAGAGATGACTTTTTATTGTCACTAATGTTTATTATAAGGTGTTCCACTTTGAGTTCTTGACTAATTCTAAAGTTTCATATTTGTTCTTATTGGGGACAGCATACGTTTGTTTGCAAATGGAATCACTGTGAAATTGTTTGCATTATATTTTAGATTTGGGCTTCTTTTTCTCTTCTAGTTTTACGCTTTGTAGTTAGCATATGACTGCCTAGATTTAAGAACAAAATCATTGAATCAAAATAAGAATTATAGCTGATTTTGATAGTAAATGATAACGCACATGGGTTTTAAGAAATATTTGGGTTTTAATGTTTTATTGCCCTAATGATGTTTACCTATGATATATTTTATGAGTCTGTGGTGCCAATCCTGGAACAGACACTCAGAACACCTACACACAGCACTGACCAGTTTAATTCTTTTTTAAAATTTTAATAATTGAAACACTTTAGAATAAAGCAGCCTTCATTTAAATTTTTAAATTAGGAAGAGGCTATTTTGCCGGTCCCTGCATAATAAAGACCTCCTCGTTATTTTATTTTATTTTTACAGCATAACTGCTATGACGTTATAAAAGAAGTCTAGACTATTTATTCAAAAAAAAAAAAACAACAGTTTACTTATTTGGTTATCTTCAAGATACGCAATCACAAAATTTTCAGTTTATTTGTTAAGGAATGCTGTCTTCATAGTAGCAGCAGGAGCCAGCCTCGTACGCTCTTTTGAGCTGCATTTTCGGGAAATTCTGAAATAATGTTTGATTTGTTTTCAATTCATTGTTAAAAAAAAAGTTTTCAAAATTTTTTATTAAAAAAGTTCATTGACATATATTTATTAAAAAATGCCCAAATTGATTTATTGTAAAAGAAAGTTATTTAAGAATTCAAATGAAAAACAAGTTTATTTTCCCGACAAAAGCAGATCAAAAGAGCGTACGAGGCTGACTCCTGCTACTAATTTGAAGGCGACATTCCTTAAAAACGCTGAAAAATTCGGGAGTGGGTATCTTGTTGATATAAAACATTAGATCAGTTGAAGAATCCCCCCCCCAGATTGATCAACTGTAAAATCTCCACACTCAACTGTAGAATCTCCCAGACTGATCAACTGTAGATCTTTGAAACGTGTTAAAAATGAATGTTATTTTTTTTCAAGTGGTTCTTTTCGTAGAAAAATATTGGAGATTTTTTTAAATAAAGAAAAACATTCGTAGTAAAGTAGAACCAGAAATATACGCGATTTATAGTTTGTTTATATTTCGAAAGTTTTTACTAAAACTTGCAATTTTTAAAGCTCAAAAACTGTATAAATGTCACCCTCTTCAGAGATTTCAATAGATTTTTCATAAAATCACTATTTTAGAATTATTCTGCGAAAATAGCAACATTCTACATTAAATTTTGAATTTTTAGAGATTTTTTCAGAAAAATCAAATCTAGTGCATATTACAAGATTAACTTTTTATATTAGTATTACAAACTAAGAATCATAAAACTTACTTAAAAATGTAAGTTAAGATTATTTAAAATTTGTTTTAAATTTTCAAATATTATGCTTTAAAGTCTTCTGGAACGATTTTAAAAATATTTTTAAATATTCATTTAGGAATCTCCATTCCAACTCAACTGTAGAATTTCCTCAAGCATGTCTGGGGAAAAGAGATTCTTCAGTTGTTCCAAATTATTGTTTTTACATAGAGTAGTAGAAACACATAAAAAGATTAAAGATTTGTTTGTCTAAAAAACAAAAACAAAGTTAAGACAGAATAATAATGGCTTTTAATGTTTATTGTTTTAAAAACTCAAGAACTGATGGAACTAAATAAATAATTATTAAATATTTCTGTCCTTATTAGTTTAGTTTCATTACCATCTTTCATAACGCCGTAAGGTTAAAAAAAAACCATATGCCGGCAAAATAATGAGGAGGTAGTTACTTAAAAGTCTAAAAAATTAATTGCCAGTCAGTTCTCTGGAGAAGAAAGTATCAGAGGTGAACATTTCTTATAAAATTTTAATGATCTTTTAATACAATGTTCAGTTATTTTTATTGCGATCATTACTATGGATTAAATTTTAAATTATTATATTGAATATAAGAATGAAATAAAAAGGGATAAGAAAATGTACAAGATAAAAAAAGATAGTAAATTTTAAAAACTGAATTTAAGAAAAGATTTAAACAAACATTGACTGTATAGGATAAACTCCTATAATTATTTACTTCTAGTTTTAAGCAACACTTCCCCATGCCATTATAAGATGCAAATGGGTCACAAATGTGTCTAGCTAAGTTTCCGATAGTTAAAAAATTATCAAACTTTTTTACAACCTCACTTTCAACCTTCTGCCAAATTGTATCTTAATACAATAAATAAAAATTCCCTATGCCGTTGAGTATGCTCTTTTTCTATTTGTTTCTTTTTCTATTAAAATAAGTAAATGGCAAAAACTGAGTGGTACGGCTTACCGCAAGTTGAAAGCTACCAGAGAATGCGAGAAAAGAAAATGTGCTGCATATTTACATGTTTTCCTACAGAAGAAATATGTAGCTAAAGCAAAATGCAAAGACTGTGATGCTGAATGTACATCAGAACTGGGAGGGGAGGAACAAGGCGAAAATGCGAATCTGGTGGAGACAAATATAGAAATAAAAGAGGAATTTCCTGCAGGAATTAAGATTGTTAAAGACATTAAAGGTGACAATGATGATGTGCCAAAGGAAGAGAGCTCCAATGCAAGCGGTAAGGACAGGTAGGAAGATGAAGAAGGAACTGATTAAGTTACTGGAAATAAGAAAATAGAGAAGGCAAACACGGAGACTGTTGTGTACGAAGACGTCGCATTTTGGACACGAACTTGCTCAGGGCAGTTGCTTGTTGATCTTGTAACATTGGGACCTAAAAAGTTTCAAAACAAAAATGAACAATTTGTTTCGACTGTAAGACCGGGAAAAATAGTTCGAGGGTAATGCTACAACACTGGTTTTACAAAACTATGGAGAATGGAGAGACTGTTTTGAGATCATGGTTGCTGTACTCAAAGACGAACAAATCTCTTTATTGTTTCTACTGTTGCCTCTTCCTGAAGACAGAACAACGCAAATCAAGTCTTGCAAGAAATACAGGATTTCAAAAGTTCCGGAAGCTTAATTCAAAAATGCCCGAACATGAAAATTCGTCTGACCACCAAAGAGCTTTCAAGGAATAGAAGATGTTGGAAATGACCCTTGAATAAGGCTAAAAGTCTTGACAGTAAATTACAAAAATAAATTATGAAATAAAGACAGATTTGGAGACAGGTTTTAATACGGTTACTTGATTTGCTGAAGTTTCTGATGAAACAGAATCTGCTTTTTAGAGGTCATCGAGGAGATGTATATAGTTCCAATAAAGATAACTATAAAACTTGTTGAACTTATGAGAAAGTATAATCCTTTTCTTGGAAAGCATTACTTGATAGAAGTAAATGATAACTGGTAGTACTTGTCACTGAAAATCCAAAATGAATTCATTCATATCTTGGGAAACTACGTAAAGGAAAATATATTGGATCGAATTCGAAAAGCCAATTATTTTGCGATCATACTAGACAGCTCGCCAGACATTTCTCATACTGATCAAATGAGTTTCATTTGTCGATATGTTATTGTTGAAGACAAAGAAGTGAAGGTGCGGGAATCATTTCTTGGTTTTATCACTAAGCATAGGAAGACAGCTTATAATATCAAGAAGATGATTTTGGATCGAACGGAGGAAGAAAAACTTGATTTTAAAAATGTAGAGGATAGGATTATGCGGCTAACATGATTGAGATGGATTTATCGATGGCAAGTTCAAGAAACAGTGCCAAATATTGTGATTGCTCTACGGCAGTTTTTGACGCTCACAGTTTCTGTTGCTATTGCAGAGAGAAGCTTCTCAAAACTGAAGCTCATTGAATAAGCGATATTGTGACATACTCGATCTCAAGTGACTTTTAATCGAGTATGTCGCAATATCGCTTATTCAATTTGTCCCTCATTTCAATTGAACATGAAACTGTGGAGAAGATAGACTTTGACCAAGTTATTAGTAACTGCTTCTGCAAGAGCTCGAAAGGTTAAAATATGATAATGTTTGTTCAGCTAATTTTTGAATTTGTTGTTTTTCAAGTACTAATCAATGCACTTAAGGGTATTTCATTTATATTTTTCCTTAAAAAAGGGGATACCACTATGAATATGGGCCCTGGGGCGGCACTTTGCCTCGGTACGCCCCTGCTATGAAGTGGTCAATTCCACATTTTATCTTGGTTAAAACGGCATTTCTAAATCGTTTGTTGATGGTTACGTAATCTATATAATTTTCAATGTTTCCTATCGGATTTTTCCAAGTTTACAAGTGCCTTGGGTGTTCTTCAAACTAAGTGTCGTTTATTAAATGACCATTCGTTCTGCACCAATGAAAGTTACTTCACTCCGCGTTCATTACGTTGTCCAAGTACACTCATACCAAACATTTCACTATCTTGTCTTCTTCCTACTTTTGAATTTTGGTTCCGATGATGATAATATAATTACTTCTGACTTGCTCTGGTATTTGACATTTTTCTCGTGTATTATAAAACAAACAATTTCTTTTTCATTGCTTTCTTACGTGGGTTCATATACTACTACTACTATCACTATAATTTCCTTTTCAGTTTCACTAAAAGAACTCTGTTAGCAGTATCCAAAAACCATATCAACTTTCATTTTCTATTGCAGTTCACCACTACATCATTGACGAAACGTACGAGCAGATCAACTAACAATGTCTATCGGTGGCCATGGTACAGTAGGGTCAGGAGAGTAGAGTAAAGTAGTAAAAAGGAACACAACACAGCGTATCACCATTGCTCGAGAAAATCGAAAGTTGACGATCTCAAACGCTATCTTTAATAACGAAATTCTCGGAACAAGCAAAAACAAGTAAGCACAAACTTTAAAAAAAAGCGAGTAACTCTGAGAACATTTTAACATACACAATACCAATATTGTAATTAACATCACGAAAAGAAAAATGCCCATTCTTGTCATTAATTTGACACGTGCCTCAAAGTCTTATTGTTTATGTTATTGTTGACCGTTTTTATTCATTTCGTTTTCAGTGAAAAAAAAGAGAGAAGGATTCCTCTGTCAACTATAAATACATATAAAAACGGGGTAATTACTTTAACAACCGATCAGTGGCGTAGCTAAGGAGGGGGCGGACCGCCCCGGGTGCCAGCACAGGAGGGGTGACACAATGTCACCCCCAACAAAATTTTTCAACCAGGCTAAGTTGCCAAAAATAGTCTGAAAACAGTGATGGAGACACAGGGTTTCGCAGGCGGGCATATGACCCCCCCCCCCGAAATAATTTATGACCCCCCCCCCCAGTTTTGTCCTCCCGTCAGAAATTTTCTAATAAATTGTCGGGAAATTTGTGAGTAGGAAAAATAGCAATGTATTCAGCTTTCATGTGTTTCAGTTGCTACAATCTTGACAAGAGACATTGTTGTAACATTTTATCGGATGATATGGTGTTTTAACTCTGCATCATTAATAACAACAAAGCGAAATACTGAAGCCAAAAGTGCAACAATTTCAGTCTTGCCTGTGTATCAATTCGCTGAGATACAATTTTCCATTGAGTGAGCGATATACTTTTGAATATATCTACGAGTGTTGGAACGATTAATCTGAATCGGAATCGAGAATCGGAAAAATCGGTACTTTTTGGGGTATCGGAAACGGTATCGGAATCGGAAAAAATTGGGCCTATTTTCCGATTCCAAAAACGATTCTTTTAAATTTTTAACTTAATTTTCCATTATTGGCACTAATGATAAATATTTATTGTTTTTAAATTATCACTAAAACTAAAATCATAATAACATCAAAATACGATGTAAATTTATTTTACTTGTATAAAGAAAAACAAAAAAATAAACTTTGCATAAATTCTCTAGGTAACCTTTAAAAGAATGCAGTTGATTTACAACGTTCCGAAAAATGCTTAAAAATTAAATAGAACATTTTTGTCAAGAAAAATACTTTCAAACATCGTTGATAATTAAATGGTACCCAGAAAATGATGCAACGGAAAATTGGACACCGGAAAATTAGCAACAGAAAATTACGTCAACCATGAACCAGTCGAGACTGTCGGATCTGGCTGTGCTGTCCATTGAAAACGAGCTTACAAGACAAACAGATTTTGACGATGTCATTGACCAGTTTGCCACAATGAAAACAAGAAAACATTCATTCTAAGACCATAGTATCGAATGTCATTCTTTTGTGTATTGCCGTGTTTTGTATTTAGTTGTTCTGAAAATGAACAGTTGCATTTTAAAAATCTTTTGATTTGAACTGATTATTTTGTGGTATTAGATTTTGTCTTGGATCATACATGTAAACAGTAACGTACCGGTCAGTAGAGTAAAGTAGAGGTAGAGCATGCATGTAAATTTAGCTCCAGCTAACCATTCAGCATAGGGTGAATCGGGGTCATTGGGGTGACATTTGAGCGGACTGCTACTGCAACCGATCCCGTTACAGTGGTATAGGAATGGTAAGTATGGTAATCTCAAGTACTTAAATCAGTCAGTGTAAGAAATTTGAAACTTTTACTATCGACCAACAGGATTCCGAGATCATGTATCTCTCTATATATATTCTCTAAAAACGGAACATTCGGGGATATTCAGATCTCTATTTAAAGTAGACAGGTCACAATTATGGCAGGAGTTTGAATGACACTTCAATGACACTGAATATTCAGTGCTCGAAAAATAATATTTCTATTTTCGTTATGAAATTACTAAAAAATTTTAACGATGTTAATAACATTTGATCTCTACAATCCACTTTTCCATTCAGATGACTGTATGTTTGATTGTTTAAAAGAGTGAAATTAAGATACTCCTTCCGCTTCTGGGCGATTTTTCAGTTTTTCCGGTACATGCTGAAGTGGCCTTCTTTTAGAGATGGACGAAAAACGGACCTAACCTCCTCCTGTGTCTTCTTTCAGTCATCAGCCGAAACACTTATGATATGCGATGTTTAGATGTCCATGGAAGGAAGAGAATAAGACAGAAAAATAGTACAATAAATAAAAAAAATATAATTTATTTTCTTGAAGGGGATAACTGCTACACATATCAAATTTATTGCATTAACTATTGTGATGATCTCATTTTGGGATTGCCTTTTCATGATCCGCATCTAGAGTTGAATAACAAAAAATAGTACTTTCTTTTAATTAATAACAGATGTGACAAATTATTTCTTGAAGTACTCAATTTTTATAAACAAAAATCTATTTTTCTGATTCTAAATCAATTTGCCTATTTTGATGGCTATATTATGTTATAAATAAGTTGCTTAATCACAACAAGTTGCTGAATTCAATTAAAAAGTAATAAAAATAGATTTCCATTTAAAATGAAATAGTGTCTTAAACTCCACCATAGCAGCAGAAATTAGACTTGTGTTTGTAGAAGTCGGTTACTGGGTGTGACCTCTCAAATTTATATTTACGTAAAATACCACAAAATATGAAACAGTAAGAAGGAACACAAAACGGTTTTTATAACAAGAACATTTATATGTATTATAACTATATTATATTGTATGTCAATGATATACAAGCATAATTAATAGGAGTTACATCCCTTTGACTGGAATTAAAGTCTTTACTAAGGAAACATTTTTTTATCTGAGCTCATAGAAAGTTGAATGAACTTGCCGCTCAAAATGTTCACTGTGAGAGAGTTGAAAGAATTCTGTAAAGCTGAAAATATGATGATAAACTTTTAGCTCCAGAATAGTTGAAAGAATTTTGTAAAGCTGAAAATGTTGATAAACTTTTAGCTTCAGAAGTGTTGAAGGAGTGAATGTTCCGTAATGTTTAATTTGTTTCCGTTGCTTGTAGTTGAATATTCGTAATATGTTGATGCTTGTAATATTCTGTAATGTTCGTAATGTTTGTAATTAAGTTTCCGTACGTACGTGTATATGTGCGCGTGTGTGAATATGTTTTCATAGCATTCGCCCGAAAGAGGTCAGAACGCGATTTCTTAAACAGCTACATTTTAGTAAGCGAGAGAAATCAAAAAAAAAAAGAGGAAGAATGAACTTATGTCTGGTATTTATAATCAACGTAATCACGTGATCGGCTCCGAGAAGGCATAAACAGATTTTGAGGAATTGTTTTTTTCGTCAGGTCAGGAAGTAGGTCGATGTTATTCGGATGTAGTTGAGAGCATGATTTAAATATTAACTGACCAATGAGAAGTGAGAAAAATATCAAGGCTCTGTGATCCATTTTCTGCGCAGAATTTTGTAATCGAAAACAAGAGGTAGCAGAATGCTATGTTCACGGAGATAAAAGCATACTTGATAGGAAATAAAACGTGCACAAATAACATGAAAAGCATGGTAAATTGTATATTAATTCCATACAATTTATTTTTATTTTTGTGTGTATTGGTGTGTGTACAATTTTTCTATGGTACATGCGGTAAAAGAGAGAAATTTACTCCATAGTATTACAAAACATATCACAGAGAGAATTTGGACACGTGTTGCCCGTACCAAAGTAAAGAGATTGAATTTTACGTCTTTTGGCGGGATGTCCGTATTTCCGACAGGAACATTTTTTGTTGCATGTTGGGATTATTTTCATTATTTTTAATTTTTATTTATTTTGTCCAACGTTTTTATGTTACTGCTTTATTTTACTTTATTTATAATTTTCATTATTATTTTATATTTTATTTTTATTTATTTATATAAAATAATACCCCTACGTCTTCTATCCCGCTCGCCTCACTTAGTTTAAGGTATTAACTTCTAGCATTGATAAATCAGAATGTTTTGCTCGTAAATTCTCTTCCATCATTACCTGAATTTATACTTAGAACTGAGTCCCTATTGAGTGATATGCATAGTTTCTGCTGTCATCTCGAAACTAAATCCCCTCAAAGCATGTAGATGATTGAATCCCTGCAATAGTCCTTAAGAAATGTACTCCTGAAATTGCTCCTGTTCTCTATAAACTGTGCAACACGTTATTCACTGTTTCTTTACTTCCCGGTTATTGGAAATCCTCTTCTGTCGTTCCTGTCTTTAAGAACTCAAGCGCACCATCTGATCTCTCTAATCTATTAGCCGTCTACCTCTTTTTGGCAAAGTTTTAGAGGCTCTAATCAGCTCTGAATTAGTTAAGCATCTCATATCGCAGGGGCTTCTTTCAGATAAGCAATATGGCTTTCGTTTCTCTAGGTCAGCTGCTCATGTGTTAACGGTAATTACTGAAAACGTCTATCAAGCTTTAAAATGTTGAAGCTCAGGCTAATGCTTGGGATATCTCTAAGGAATTTCCCAATGTTTGGCATATTGGTATTCTTCACAAGTTGGAAGTTATTGTATTTCTGGACGAATTTATCAAATCACGAAATGAAAGTTGCCGTTAAGGCCCATTCTTCTAGATCATTTTGCCTTAATGCAGGCATCTCCCAGTGCTCAAGTTGTTCCTAATTTTCATCAACGCCCTTCCTGATGGCATCGGTTCGTAACTCGGTATCAATGCTAAAGATACAATCATTATGCCTGTGACAAGTAATGGCTTGTTAATTTTAACGCCTTCAAAACGAAACTGCTCCCTTGTAATCGTCTGAGAGAACCCTTTTTGCCTTCCATTAGAATGGCTGATGCTAGACTCCAGAAGAATGATTCATTGCGTCTTCTTGGATTAACGTTTTCTGCTGACATGAAGTGGAAATATTATATTGAATCAATGGCTATGTCTGCTGCTAGGAAAATTGGTTCCCTGTGTCGTGCAAGACATTCTTTCTCGCCAGACATTCTTTCTTACATATTTATGTCTATCTTGCTTGGAATACTGCTGCCACATCTGGTCTGTCAATCCTGCTATATATTAAGAGATTCTTGGTAGCATCCAAAAAAGAATCTACAATGTTACCTGGCATATCGCCTTCAGTCACTTTCCCACCGCTGTAATATAACTTCCCCGTGCTTTTTCTATAAATACTTTCATGGTAACTGTTCTGGTAAACTTTCCTCTGTGGTACATAGACTTTATGAATTTAAGCGCAATATTACATTGGCGGTAAGGTATCATCTTTTTACAGTTGAAATGGCTTTATGTAACTGTAAGTTCTATGCTAACAGTCTCTTCTAACCCACTTCTCGATTGTGCTTCCGGCTTCTTGCTTCCCAGTCAACTTGGATCTTCAAAAGTTTTTATACAATGTCAATCGTTTTCTACTGTGTCCTTAATTCTTGTTCTTTTAATGTTCTTTCTCCTTAATAGCGTTTGTTTTTTCTCATATTCTCTAACACTGAGTGACCCCCTTGCTTCGTAGTGGTTTTATTGCTTTATCTGGAGTAAAATGATTAAAAAATATTATATGGGAAATATGGTTGATTGAGTAACGAACTGCCTTTCTCAACTATAATTATCATACAAAATACTTGTATTACATTTAAATTTTGGCTGGTATAATTTGTTACCAAACATCAAATGTGATGTCCTGATTCTTTTCAATTTTGTAAAGTTTCTTTGTTTCGTTAAATTCTTTCGTTTTATAAAAACTATCAGAATTTGGCGCGAAATCGAACTAGTACCGAAGTGTAAAGTTTAAAATTTTTATCATTTTCAATCCAATTATCAAATTTGTTACAGTCCCGTAACTACTGCTTTATTATTTTCAAAATTTGGTAAAGTAATATCGTGTTCTTATAAATGTGGTAATTACAAGGAACACATTTTAATATAAAGTATTTCAGAAGGGGGACTTGAGAAAAACATAAAAATAAACGTAAATGAGAAAAACGTAAAAATAACGAAATGAATATTGCTTCACAGTTTGGTGTTATTTTTTTTTCTTGATTGAAAAAATCATTGTTAAGCAAAATTAAACTATGATATTTATATCATCCCTAACAACATTCTGAGATTATTTCATGTATGTGTGTGTCTGTGTTTGTATGTGTGTTTATGTGTATGCTTCTGCATATTTTTCATCAATGTGAATCGCTTATAATGAGATTCATTAATTCATTAATGAGTACGTGACTTCTTTCTTTGCAGTCTGGTTCTTTGTGTAGCAACCTTTCAATATAAAAAGGTGTACTGAAAAGTTCTCAACCAAACCAAATCTAATGATTTATCAGATTTTGGGAATTGGGTCGAGTCGAGAACTTTTCAGCACTACCGCCTTGATGAACTCAACATTTTAATTATATTTACTTAACGTTTTCATTTTTTTTCTTACATCACTATTATTTTAATTACACAATGGTTTTGCTACAAGATATCATGACAGAAATAGTTGCGTTTATCTGTATATTCCTAGTTCATTCCTTCTCTGCATATAGGTGTATACATATTGTCATGTCAGCAACAATAACGGAGACACTTTCAGTGAAGTCTTGATCGTCAACTTAAGCCTGAATGTTAAACTTGAAACTGAATTAACAATCAAAATTTTGCCAAATAAGCATCATATACTGTTATCTTTTATAATTTTTACATAAGAATATCCTGTAAAATTTATTGTAAAAGTAAGTTTCATCATGCTGGAATTTAATTTTAAAGCTTCATATCAAATGTCTACAGGATTAAATTATAGTAGTAAGGCATGTTGTTGTAAGTGTAGTTGGAGTAGCAGCAATAATAACTTGCTAAAAGAGTTATGTAGCAGTTGTCACATGAAGAAACGCCGCCGGGATTTTTTCTTTTTAATTTTACAGTATATCTCCTATAAAAAGCTCCGTCTTTTTCTTCTTTGATCCTGCCATCCTAGTTGTTAAGCGCGACACATTACTCATATGTTGCGCCATCTTGTTTTGCTATCTCATAATTAACTTGTGTGATCAAAAGATCTTTCTATTCTACTCACCTCTCTTTTATCACAAGGTGAGGATAGCGAATTGAGATTGTCCGATGTCGAGGCAATTTTGACTTATCTTGCATTTTATCACGAGAAAACTGTAGGCGCGGGATTTTCTTAGAATCTTTGGTAACAAATCAGATCTAGAAAAGTCTGTGGCATGTGCCTGAGGCTATTCAGCAAGACACCTTAATTTAATCTGATAACTCAATCTCTTCATTTTTTTAAAAATATATGAACACATTATGAGATTTTAGTTCTTTTCTATTTTTCTTTTAATTTTACGCGAATGAATTTTAAGCAAAGAAAGCCTGAATATTGACTGTTGTTAATAAATTGAAGTGCCAAAAAATCTACAAAGCCACCTAATAACGTAGAGACTCTCCTTTCAACTGAATAACGGTGGCTATGCGACATAGTTTGGATTCCACTAGGTTTGGGAGTCGTTATATTGGTATATCTATCCAAATGTACAGAGCTGTTCATAAGTGAATTAGTTTTGTTAGGAATGGGGGCAGACTGTTTAGTGAGGTTTACAAGTCCCACACGTGTTCAATGAAATTTAAATCTAGCGAGCACGAAAATCAATGGAAGTCAGCCTAGTTTTTCTGCTATCAGTTTCGTATCATCCGCTGTTGGAACAAAACATTCCGAGCAGAAACGAGTGCAAATTGTCTACAAGATCTGGATATGCACACTTTTCAGTTTCATGAGTGGGCCTTGCAAACTCAGACATCATTAAAGAGTCAGCGCGAGCCTGCACAACACATAACTGAGAGAGTGGATCTATAATATTGTACACTGTCCTTTATACACGAACATGACCACGTGTTCGAAAGCACTAGAAACATGGATTATCTGAGCAAGCAACACGGTGCCAAGCACACACGGTTCAATGATGATCTCTTGTCCAAGTGAAGTATATTAACCGATGTCGTTCAAAACCCCATAGAATGCAGTGTACGTGGGGCAGTGAGTTGGCTGATGAGTTAATGTGTTGGTGAAATGCTTCCCTTTCATTTGAGGGTTACCACGTTTGTCAGTTGCTGGTGTTCTCATTTATGCATCTCCTGTGTACGCCCGCAGTTTCCAGCTGTTTTTGATGCCTGATCGATAGTCACATATTCCCGAGTCCATTTCATAAGTAGGTGAAAGCGGAATCACCCACACCACTGATGCCTATTTATTTGTTTTGTCATTTTAGTTGATATAACCACGAAATTTTAACCTACTTTATGACAACGTCACGGACCACTCAAAATTGCATTAAAATTAGCGGGGAAAAAAATCCATTTACTTCCTTATTGTTTCAATTTCCAAACTTTTGTGCTCCGTGAATTAACGTTTGCGTTCGCATTTTATCATGTGTGTACATTCTACAACTATTCATGGCAATGTTCAGGCGTGATTTGGTGCTATGCGTCCAATTTAGAAATATATTTGTTGATTAGGAGGTTAAGAAAAGTTCTTGACCCAGGTAAGAAGGGATTCCAAAACAATCATCACGTCTTCAAGTCAGAGATTATATCTTACAAAATGCTCAGACGCTCTTATTTATCAGTAATTTTAAACTAACCGAACATATTTCTTCAACCTCTTTCCCAAGGTGTTAGGGAAGTGCTGTAAATATCCGAATCCTATTTTTCACCATTTTATATTATTATTAACAGCATTTAAATATTTTTACTTGCTGATATTAAATGATATTTTTGTTTGATATTCTTATTACTCGCATTTAAATATTTATATATATTTATTTATATTAATAAATACACATAATACCCGACGCTGACAATACAATCATCATGATTGCATAGAGCATGAAGCTCTGAGTTGTACTGTCGGCGTTGGGTATTATGTGTATTTATTAATATATACTTAATAGCTCTGTTATTTAGCAGTGAGCACTGTTTCACTTACACCAAAGGATCTATATATGTATGTATTTGTATTTGAACACTTACTCGTACATTTATTTATATTTATCCATTTGAGTATATTTATATAGGGTGCGATGTATAAATTGTCGTCTAAATTACGCACAAATAAAAATAACACTGACATCTAATTTTAACAGATATATTTACCAAAATTACACAAAAATATCTTGAAATACTAAAGAGTAAATTATTCAACGAAATCGCCATTGGCTTCAACCAAGACCCCCAGACGACTTCGGAATCTCCTGCAACTCTTCTGGGCGGTTTCCTTGTTTAAGCTGGTGAATGCTGCCATAATCCTTGCATTCGGTTCATCTTTGGTGTTACAAGGATTTTTTTTATCTCTCGCTCAACTGCGCCCTACACATAATAATCAAGGGAGTTGCAAGTCTGGGGAATGTAATGGGTGATGTAATCGCAGAAATTGTCTGACAGCCATGACTGCCTTCCCTTGATTGTGTGGCATGGTGCAGAGTCTTGTTACCAAACATAGGGTTTTTCAACAGGCACCCTCTTGACCCAGGGCAGCACTACCTTCTCAAGGCACTCGATGTTGGCCTCTATGTTAAGTCTGAAGCCCTGTGGAAAGATGAATGGAGGCATAATGTTGCCATCACTAGTGATCACTCCAAACACCTTCGTAATGGCCATTAGACTCATCCAACTCTTCCCGAATTATCTGCACTGTCCTCAGATTGACATCCAAACACCTATTTGTATTGGGGCTTCCGGCGTGAATGTCAACCTGTAAAGCATTCCGTTTCCAAATTTCTGGCACAGTGAATTGCGTCATGATGCTCTTTTTCTCACAGACGGTGCCCAAACTCCCCCTACTATACTGTGCAGTCGACAAAATCAAAAACAAACAACAGCAAAAATATAAAATGGTGATATTTTATCCATCACACCCTGTGTACATTGCAGAGAAGGGATACATGACGCCTGAGAATAATTTCTTGCTGTGAACAATAATGAATTAAGATTAATTTCAATAACTGACTTAAAACTAATCATTTAAGGAAAGACAAATTGGCTCTGTATCAGAAATAGGCAAACCTCTTCACACGTATCTTCGCAAAATACATTTACAAGGAGCTTCATATACACTAATCATTAATAATGGGTGTGCTAGGCAAGAAATAATATTTTCTGTTTACATTTCCTCATTTCAGGCATCATTATATCGGTGATATCGTAACACCTTAATACACGGACGAGACAGAATAGTTGAAAGAAAGAAACGACAAACAAATTAATATACTACTGTCATGAAAGAAATTATATACAGATATATAAATACTTGTTACTAATTTGTTCCACACAGGAAAATTGCAACATAGAAATAAAACAATCATCTTATTTCCTCAATATGGATTGCAGATATTTGGCTCATATCTCTTTCAATAAATTTTTCAAGCAATCTGAGCCAGAAGGCTTTCACGGATTCCATGTAATGTTCTAGGGGAGACCAGTAGAAAGACTTTTTATTTTCCTATAAATGGAAATTGTCACGTTTTGTAGCACATTGAATCTTCATGTCTTCCTTCTTTTGCACCCAAACATTCACCTTTTTTTTGTATAGACAGTAAAAATATTAATTACTGATGCTGAAAAAGCACACAATACTGAGAATATATAGGTAAATTTGTCACATTCAGTTAAATACAAAATTTGGTATTACTGACATGTGCTGACACAGGTTTTGTTACTAAAATTCTTGTTTCTCTAATCAGCCAAGTTCTCACATGACAACTCAGTTTTACTATAAAATTTGCTAAAGATTTTATGTTACTTTTTTGGCAATACCAGAGTAGAAGGAAAAGATGAGTATAAAAGAATATTGCAACTCCTATTTGTCATAAGTGATAATGTGTTGAACCAAAGTTACAGATACGTAAAATCGAAAGAAAACGTGAATCATCTCATGCAAATGGATGAACTTTAAAAATAAATTGCAAAGAGTAAAAGAAAGTCGACATTCTCAAATAGAAGATCAGAAGGGAGGAACGAAATTTGGTATTGCAAAACAGAAACGTATATACCTGGGCCTTTTCTATTGTGGGGTACCCCGAAGAATGAACAGAAACCCAGGAAATACAATGCAACAAACTGATAGAAGGAATACAAGAATAGACATGATTGGGTGAAGAAGGCGATCTACTGGGAACTGTAAGCAAGTAATTTCCGACTACACACACAGATCAATGGTTATATGCAAAGAGCGATACCTGTCCTAGAGAATGAAGCGCATAAAATCCCCTTGGATCTTGAGATTCAAGCATATACAATTTAGTCCAGAAGATTGGATTTTGTGTTAGTAAAATATATATATATATATTTCAGATAGATTTTGTTGTTCTGGTAGACTGTAGTAGATAAAGTGAAAAACAAATACAAAAAAAGAGAAAAATACAGACCTAACAGTCGATGGACTTATTTCCATCATCGGCGCTATGGTAATGAGCGAAAAGGTGAAAATTTGAAACTCAAATCTTTACCCACATCTTGTCAAGACAATGGACAACTACTATTCAGCCACTGGCGTAGCCTCCGAAGCTCAAAGATACCTTGATCGCAGTGTAAAATCCGACACGACCTCGCACGACACTGTATTTCACACAGAAACTACAGCGGTCAAACCAAAGAAACGCACCACTCTGACCCAGCAGGCAACCATACCCACAGCAGACGGGCCTCACCAACCCTCCCGAACATGGCCACCATCCGACACGCAGAAACCATCAGCACACACCACGAATCAGAACTACCTCAGAGGTCGCCTCTGCCTCCATGGACGCAACTGCTTATATCACCACCCACCTTGCACTCGGGCACAGGCCCATATCGCCGCAACGAATGATAATATACAAGCCATAAATGATGTGAAACAGGATTTTTGGTTCAGGCAGGACGAGATGTGATGCCTCGGTCGCCATGCTCCTACGTCAGCCATCACACCTTCAACTTCCAAGGACTCGCTCACCATTCACCGCTCGCCCAGTCCACCTCCAACTTCAGGGACATCACCTTCTCTGGCATCGCAATGCTAGACTCTGCATGCTCTACCTGCATCTTACCAATATCTCAGTTACCCAGAGAAGCCAAGAAACACATGACCTTCTCCGACGCCGTAGTAAAAGTAATCAACAGCAGCACCACCGCCCTTGGCGTACTGACTTGCGACATCACCTTCAGCAGTCGAGACTCACCCACATTCAAAAAGGTTAACGTGCTGGTAACTACCCAAACCACACCAATCCTGATCGGCCAAAATATCCTACGTCACAACACATTCGATTCCTATCTAATCGACAACCAAAATGCGACTATAGAATTCAGACGCACACTTTCCTCGGGATATACGACACACACAGCCGCAATCATATCACCGTCATCGTCAACCAACGATCCAGCATATGGCGCCCAAGCTGACATCATCCAAAACCAGCCTACTATGGAACTACAGCCAAACATCCAGACACTGGATCAAAAGCTAACCTGGCTAAAACATAACACGAGACTATCGCTACCAAACCACCCGAACCAAGACGAAATAGAGGCCACTGCAAACTTACTCATTCGCTACGCTGACATTATCGGCACAGAAAGCAGCAGCAAAGGCACATTCATCCGACCCATCCGCATACCAACCAATGGCCAGTCTCGCAGCCAGAAACAACACCCGATAGCCCAGGCTTTGGAAGCAGACGTAGATACCGAAATTAAGCGTATGGCTGACGAAGGTATCATTGAAAACTGCAGCGACCCCAAAGGCTTCAATAGCCCTGTATTTGCCGTACGCAAGAAAAACGGATCGATTCGTGTCGTTGCTAACTTTAAAAGAACTCTCAACAAGGTCTTAGTCGATCTTAACCCTTACCCAATGCCAAGGATCGACCACATGTTCAACAAAATCGTCAAAGGCAATAGATATTTTACTACCCTTGATCTACGCAGCGGCTACTGGCAAATTGAGATCGACAAGCAAGACCGATACAAAACAGCATTTACATGGAAGAACCAATGCTATCAATACACGCACCTGGCCTTCGGCCTTACATCTGCCGGACAAATCTTCTCCCGTTGCATAGCAGAAGCCCTAGCCACGGTCACATCCCGTGACAACATTTCTTCCTATATCGACGACAACCTGGTCCACGCTAGGACATTTAGGGAGTACATACTCTCCCTCGAACAATTTTTTACTGCCCTCCGAAAATTCGGACTCAAGCTGAATCCCGATAAATGTTCCTTCCTCGCGTCAGAGGCAAAATTCCTCGGACGCATAGTAAATAGCGAAGGATTTAAGGCTGATCCAGAATACGTTCGTGCCATCAGGGAAATGAAACCTCCAACATCAAAAAAGGAATTACAAAGCCTTATCGGCCTTTTAGTGTGGATCAGACAATTCCTAGAGACACGTCTTCACGAACAAATCAGGTCAGATATGTTTTCAAAACTTATGGGTCCCATACACGAACTCAACAAGGTTAATAAACAGTTTGTCTGGGCGCAAAATGCCGACAGAGCCTTCAAAAAAATCAAGGACCGTCTCTCTTCGCCACCCGTCATCTCGTTTCCAGATTTCTCCAAACTTTTACAGTCACCACCGACGCCAGTGACGTCGCATGTGGAGCAATCCTAATGCAAGAAGCCGACAACGGGAAGAAAGATATCATAGCGGTCGCTTCCCATACATTCAACTCCACAGCACAGAACTGGTCCACGACGGAAAGAGAGGCATATGCAATAAAGTGGGTAATATTGAAATTTGATTATTTCCTTCGTAATCGCCCCTTCGTCATCTTCACCGACCATAGATCGCTGACATATCTGGATCAACGAGATTTCAATAATGCCAAAATACGACGATGGCAAGAAGAAATTTCATGTTATAAATTCGTCTTGGAATATGTTGAAGGCGAATCAAATGTATGGGCTGACATGCTCAGCAGAGGTTGCGGACATAAGAAAACGAAAGCCCCGAACGACCCTACACCGGCAGGCAGGACATTCGAGGTAAGCGGTTCAGACCTCCGCGTATACATCCAATCTAGGTGCCTCGGCGAGTTTAACGGTTTACAGCTCATTCCCAAAACTCACACACCACAAAACGCCCGCACCCACAAGCGCGTCACCAACGCATTCTTCGCCTATCACTCCACCACCACCATCCCCACTGAGAAAATCTGCAACCACCTCGGCATCGCAGATGAACAACTGAAGGACGACGCCCTGGCAAAGATCATCAGCGCCCTCCAGTCACCCACCCCAAGCGAACCTCATATAGATCCTGACGACCACCGAGCTACGCTTTTCAAAAAACATTTGCACCAATTTCTTCTAGAACCAGGCACCTCCGTTTTGATGATAAGAGACAGTAAACACTCTCCGAGATTGGTTGTACCATACAAACTACGACCCAGATACCTCTACCAGGCACACGAGGGCAACAGCCACTCAGGTGTTACCCGTATGCGAGAACTCCTTTCCAGCTACTGGTGGGAATTCAAAAACCGCGACATCAAGGCCTATGTTGATTCTTGCGACACGTGTGCTAAGTGCAAGGGCAACTACGGTAGACGTACCCACTGACCCATTGGCCACTGCAAACGAGGAAAGATTCAATCTCCTCTTTATAGACTTTGTCACAATGCCCAACTCAAAAGGAAAACGCTACATCCTAACCATCTTGGATAGCTTCAGCCGACATTTTACAGCCATACCATGCGCGAGAGACCGTGCTATCGACGCCGCCCGCGGATTGTACCATTTCTTCCTTCGACACAGAGAGATTCCACGCATAGTATCCTCTGATCGAGGCACACACTTCACTGGAGAAGTCTATCGACAATTCTGTAACCAGATGTCAATCACGCAAGAACTTCACTGTCCTTGGCACCCGCAAAGCTCAGGAAATATCAAGAGACAACATCGCACGATGAAGAACGCACTTTATATGTTATGCGAAGACAGGAACTGTGAATGGACAGACGTTTTAGAATCTGTCGTTTCATCCATGAATGCCACGACCAACAGCGCCACCAGTGTCTCCCCGCACTATGCCATTACCGGCCGTCACCCCAACATCTGCCTACCTACACTACTCAGAAAAGAAATCACAAGCGACGATCCTGGAACATATGGAATGCAAATTAATGCCCTGCTATAGCAGGTTCACCACCACGTCACCCTGGCCAACGATGAAGCTGACCACAAACTTGAGACTAACTTAAATCGCCTCACATACAAGGACCCAATACAAGTAGGCGACAAGGTTTTACTTCATCGGCCACACTCAACTGTTGCCCAATCCTCTCATTTGCCATGGATAGGAAATTAAACCATTATAAAAACGAACAATATGATGTGTCAGGTGCAAAACGATGATGGTGATACAATCTGGATTCACCGTGCACATATCCGACGACTGGCTCCACGCCCAACACATCTTTCTAATACAATCCCTCTGCCTCCACCATGTAACAGTCACCAGGATCATTCTCCTCCACATCCCTCGGGGACATATAATTCAGCAAATAATTCCATACCAAAACAAATGCCAATAAGAAGAACACGAGGACAACTTCCCACACGCTTCAGAGACTTTATCATGAATTAATCACCCAAATATACACGAATAACGCTCACTGTAAATCAGACCGAGATCTGGGGGAGCCTTTTTATAAAATAAAATAAGACATATCTCGGCTGATTTACAGGCAAATACTCAAGAGCGAGAACCGGATGTAAACGGGACAAAGCCCCGTCACAAAATGACCATTATCTTTCTTCACAAATGTTCCCGACACACGTGTTCCGGTCGAAAAATAAAATAATATTTAAAGTGCTCTATTTTTCGTCCAATAAAAATGCTTCCCTCCTAATTATACTCGCTTCGTTTTTCGAGCCTGTTAAGCCATAAAAAAAAACACTATAAAAGGGGTCACACGGAAGTTTAACAGGCAGTCCACAGGTGGCCGCAAAACAGACCTGTCATGGCCAGGCCGAGCGATCAGCAGCAGGAGAGCCCCAACCACCGTCAACATGTGTGAACTACTATGAGAGATCGACCTAGATCCGAAAGCCGGCTTATGAACTTTACCACGAGGTAGCTGTCCCAAACCCACACGTTCCTGTTGAAATAAACCACGTAAATCTATTTCTGCTGTTGTATTTCTTTCTTGCAACCATACGCTTGTCTATAACACGGTTAAGGATTTTTCAAATAACAAGATTAATTTCAGTATGAATATTTATAAGTACAAAATAAGCAAAGATGCGTGGCAAAATATAATAGCTACATCCACGTTGATATTACGGCGAAGGGATTTTCAAAGAACATCAACGCGAATGTCGTCATTATATCGTATTTTGGGTTTAGGTGAGACCCTCTGGTGCCACTAAGATATTTGCTCTTTTATTTGGTCTTCTTCACTTGTGTCCGCGAGGAGAGTGAAAAAAATAGAATTGTTTGGTCCAGTTGAAAATGTATTATAAAAGAATTACTAAATTATATTTTTCCTTTTTAATTTTTCTTACTTTTATTTAATTTTATTTATTGCGTTATGTTAGGAGTCATTTAGTAGGAGACCCACCTGTCTAAACATGATAGAGTACAAAGTAGAAATCCCAAAATTAATCTTATACCTTTGCTAAATTGTTGTTTTGCAATGATCAATATAGGCTTTTATAATATCCTCTTTTCCCCTATGCGATTTCAACTATCTCCACATCATATACTCATGTAAATGATATATGTGAAAATGATTTCTGATAGGATAAGGAAAATCCATAAATAAAATAAAATTAGACATCATTCGTCAATCAATCTTTTATACTAATTTTTACTTTAAGCTGATACTTAAAGTATTTAGGTATGAGATTGTTATGAAAAAAAGATTTAATGTCGTTAAACTCCTTTCAACTGCATAATATAATTCTAGCCACCGTTAACAATGGGAAAAATATCATTCGTTTCTCCCTAATTCATAGGAGAAACATTGCCCGTACATAACACCGATGGGATTAGAGTTGCCTTCCTTAGAATCGGCACCAACTATGCGTGGTTGTTCAATTTCATGTGTCGGCAAATTTATCTTGGGAAGGTGATCATTTCGAATCTGCGCAGTGAGACCTGGTTTATTGACGGAGGAATTCTGTTAGGTAAACGTCATATACTGATTATCTCAGCAATTCGTTCACCTGGCGATTGGCCTGTGGGTTGTACTACCCCTCAAAGTCGACGTTTCAAAATTTCTAGAAAGATTTCGCAAACTATGATTGTTGCAATTATCACTTAGAAAAACAATGAAGTACATATTCTACCTAATTCCATCCGCTTTTTGAACTTTGTTAGAGATTTGCTACACGCCTGCTCAGGTCCTGGTCATCGATGTCATGTACGGGCAATGTGTCTCCTATTAATTAGGAACAAATCAATTATATTAACTACCTTCATATTATTTTGAAAAACCTTTGGTGAGAAATTGGAAATTACTCGAAAAACAATTTCATTAAGAATTATATAGATATGTAAATTATTCAAATAGTTAAATTCTCAATAGGACTGAGAATAACAATAATTAAGGTTAATAATAATAAATTATTTTATTACTAATAATAATTAAGATTAATAAATAAAAATTATTTATTAAACGATAAAAGCTGACAGTCGTATTCAAAGGTAGCACATTCTGTTTGTATTGTGCATGCGATTATGAAAATTGCAAGCGTATGAACAAAGAAATTAACAATAAGATGTAGTGAATGATTGTGCTTTCTCATTATAGTGTGTAAGATCTCCTTGCAGTGAATAATTTGAGGATGTTTATAATGTTTTTGTTTTTTTATATGTGTGTGCGGAAATGCTTCTATCTCAGATTTTCTTTACTCCCTACAAATAATGATGCTCTCTTCTTGAAGAATTTCCTCCATTCATCATGAAAAGGACAAACAAATACTTCTATAAATACTTCTACTATAAGGAATTTAAGCTGCTTTTCTGAGAGAAAGCAGACGTTGTGTAGGTCTCTTGCTTAAACTTTTGAATTTAAAAAATATTTATGGTACATTTCAATTTGTAAGAAAATAGCTGCGTCTGTTTTTCGTTCGAAGCCAATCAAAAGATTTCCCTCCAAATTCCGAGAAGTGAAATTTGGAGCCTATCTGGGTGAATAAAAGGAGAACCAGAAATTGAATTCGAGGAGTCGACGAACAGGTGCTGCATGAACCCAGGTCGCCCCGATCCAGGAAGAAAAACAATACAGAAGAAATGTGACGGCCACCAAACGAAAATTGAAAGGAACAAAGCCGCTCCCACATTCTTCGGCTGGTGTGATTGTTCTCTTATTTGCTTTTAACACGAACTTTGCTTCGAAAATTGTAACTATTCTTCGAAAACTATTCAAAGAAGTATTTTTCTCATTTCTTCATTTATTTTTATGTTGGTGACCTTTTTCTGAGGACTTTATGCAACATTGTAATTTGTATTGTAAAAGAAGCATATTTCATTTGCACTGATTATTTTTACATACATGTTATTGGCCATCATTTGGAACACAAAGCACTTAATTTGTGTAATTCTTTCAATTTTGAGTGTTAACAATAAATTTATCGTATATTTTTAAAATTCGGCTCGTGTCTTGTCTTTGTTGCCTTATAAATTAAACGTTACCTCAAACGTTTGATTGAACTATTTTTTTCGTAGGGTTTTTTACCAAATAAAAATCCTTTACTACTTCCGATCTTTGAATTAAGCGCGAAAGTGTTCTATTAGAGGTGGGTTCGGTTATCTATTTTGTACCTCTCCTGTGCTTTCCTGAGAGGATCTCTGTCTGTTTAACCTAGTTTGATACTTTCTTGGTCTCCATCTACAGTGTCGGTCGGTATCTCTGTCGGTATCTCTGTCGGTACTTCTACTCTTCAGGCTTCTTTAATCTTCTAAGTCATGACTTAGATTTCTAGATCTCAGATTGTGCCTAAATTTGTTGGGTCTTAAGCTACGCCTTGATTCTCGACGTGTATAGGGTTCTGGGATACTGGCACAAATATCTACATCTTGACTGCTGGCTGCTCAAGTTTCTTCATAGGAGTTGACGCCTTGAGCAATTTGAGGACAAATATTTCTTGATTTTAACCACTATTCGTCACATTATGGTTAACAACGAAAACCACCATTTCGTCCTATCCAAAGAGATAGAGCGACATGCCCATATATAAGATTTCAGAGAGCGCGCTGGAAAGGATCAGTTTATCTTGCAGCACCCATATATGTCGTCTGAAATCTCAAAGAGACTAATTTTCGATATATCTCCTCCTGTTAACAATTATAATATACTTAACAGTTTCTTTGCTGGTATTGACTATTTTTAGTGGAGGAACTAAGAATATGGTTCTCCTCACGACAATAGAAAACATTGTATGTGCTAAAGAGGGAGTGGGCCGGAAGTGTAAACCATTTGTTACGAGACTGTTTCGGTTTTCGTCTTGCATCCGGCTTAGAAATGCGTTATAAAAAACGCGAAGTCGCTATTATTTTTCGCCTTGACTGCTAGTTGCAATCCACTGGCTGAAGTTAGTATCACAGTTGACGACCAAGACTAGTCTTTAGGTTATCTCATTGGCTGCAATCGGCCTGGTCGTAACGATCCACTTGGTAAGCAAACTTCCTGATCTTGTTTCAGAGAGGAGATCGAAACTATCTTTCTGTCACTGCTACTTATGTTGTTGTTATCGATATTGCTACTATAATTAATGGAGATTAATTATTGGCTAGTATGTAAATAAATCTAACAAAACATACTATAAAGAAAAGATAATGGTCTTTATAAAACTGAAAATGGTGACCAAATTGAAGAAAAACATGCGAATACACTGATCAAACCAATCTTCAGACCAGTATGTATATACACCTCATCGATCTTCAATCTTTTCCTACTTTAATACATATATACTGGCCTGAGATTTTCCCTCAAAGCTACTGTACGCAAATTCTTTCACATTTCTCATAGCAATCTCCCAATTTATTACGTAGATCTGATCTTGGCAGGAGAGCATGATCACTTTTCTTTCCAGATATAAGACATTCTATTTTTTTTTAAACTTTTGAATATGACTTTGTTCCTCATGTTTGACTTTCATTGATTGACTGGTTTGTATTCTTTACTATATTTGCAAGTTATATGTACAATCTCTTCTCATCTACTTTTTAAGAAAAAAACAAATTTAGAAAAGTGGTTGCGCTATTGAAAATCTCCCTAATATTGCAATGTCCACATATCCTTTGGATTTGGGCAGTCGATTTGATATCTAAAGATTTCTCATCTTGTTTCCTGTCCTAAATAGATAGTTATACATTTTTAAAAATTCATTATACGCTTCAACACTTCCTTTATATTCTCGAAGATAGTATTGTCGGATGCTAAAGGCAGTGAACAATTTCTTGCTTCAAATAAAAGTAAAATTATTTGTAGGAGAGAGAGAGAGAGAGAAGAATGGAAAAGAGAAAGGGGAAAAAGAAAACGCAGTGAAAGTTGATACACGTTAATTTTTTTTCCTGGAGTAAAACCTGATTAGTATTGATAGAAGTAGAAAGGCAATGTACATGGTGTTCATGTAGAGGATAGAAGGAATCTCCCGAGACGATTAATAGGCTTGGGAAATACCCTCAAAGTGTGAATCTCATTCTTTGTATCATTGGGCACTTAAGTTGAAAAGCTTCAACAATGAAATGTCACATACTTGCTATTCAACTTGGGGCGTGTATTGAGTCGTTTGCAGCTGAACTGATTTATTTTGAAGAATAAGGTCACCCCAGTGATTTTTAGTAAACCACGTAACATGCCTTATTTCATTCGAAATGAAATAACATAAAACTGTTATAGGAGCTTTCAATTGTTCATGGCGCGCATACTCCATGAATATTGTTTTTATTTACATTATTCTGACTATCATACTCATCTTTGTTGCCATATTTATCACAACGTTTCGGCCGTTGTACGCTCCGGCCTTCTTCAGATGATTGGAATGTCGAATTGAACCCTTTATTTCGCTCGCTGGGGTAGATTGTTCTAGTTCCACGTGCCAAGTCTAATGGATATCAGTTATCTCCTGTTAATTCCCCTCTCCAAGTTCTCCACCGCCTTAACCAGGTATTGAACTCACACACTTTGGGTCCTGTCACTGGATCTTACTAACGCCTTTATCCACTGTGCGATGATTTTTGTGGCATAGTATATGTGCTGATTCCTTAAGTTGACGAATTTTCTAATGATGTTCTTTGTCTATGATTTCAACCTGATCCCACAGAGGGCGGTGTTTTCCCTTTTCTCTCCATATGCGGTCAGCCACGCCTGATTTTCCCCCATCATTGGAAAATTCGTAAACTTAAGGAATCAGCACATATGCTAGGCCAAAAAAACCTCCTGAGCCGACCAAGCATAAAAATGAATACAATATGGGAACCAGTAATAAGGAGTGCCAAAGAAAAGCAATAATAACAACGAAAATTGCAATAAAAAAAAATACAATGATGACAGCGAAAATTGCAATATGAGCACTGGTAAAAAATTGTTGCTCAAGACATTAGGTTTGTAATACCCAGAAATTCATACACATGACACAGTGGATAAAGGCGTTAGTTAGATCCAGCGACAGGACCCAAAGAGTATGAATTCAATACTTGGCTAAGGCGGTGGAGAACTTGGAGAGGGGAATTAACAGGAAATAACTGATAACTGATATCCATTAGACTTGGCACGTGGAACTAGAACAGTTTACCCCAGCGAGCGAAATAAAGGGTTCAGTTCGACATTCCAACCATATGAAGAAGGCCGGAGCGTACAACGGCCGAAACATTGTGATAAATTTGGCAACAGAGATGAGGATGATAGTCCGAACAATGTAAATAGTGTACATAATACCTCGTCTCAGAACTATAGACAGATACTGAATACTGTTTTGTATGCAACAATGTAGCAGTGACGTTGGATAGAAGAAAACAACACTAGATTCTGTTCTTGTTAAACATAGCGTGAATCACATCAGAATCATAGCGTGGACGACACAGCAGAAGGAATTTAAGACGGTAGCTTAAACGTATTACTATAAGGAAGAGGCTGATTTCGAGTGGCCCTTAAGATTATTGCACTCCAAACAATCAAACACAAAATATGCAAAAATCAACACATAAAAAATTAAAAACTTGAAAAAAATGAAAAATAAATTGAGAAAAAATAAAAATAATTCAGAAAACAGTTATTACAAAAATAATCAAGAATTCTGAAATGTTTTAGAATATTGAGCATATCTGGTGTTACTTTCCAGTTTTCAAATTTTTATGCTATTAAAATAAATGAAATTAGAAACATGTGTTTTCACAATTCAATTTAACTGAACAGAGCAATTAACTATTTTGAGTGAAACTCCTTCCTCTGTTTTTAAATTTTTAAATTCTAATCTAGATTTTTTAAAAATATGGCGAAAGTGGCATAATTATCAACATTGAGTGTCAGATCCTATCACACACACACACACATAACTAGAAATGAGTGAAGCCGCGAGACGTGGGTGCATTAGAAAAAATGAGAATTTTATAAATACTGGAAGAATGGTTGTAACTAGCTTAAAAAGAAGGCGGTACTCACCAAGAGAGTCGATTTGTCAATCATCCAGTAGTTCACTCCCCATGGTACCGAACTCGTAATCAAGTCGTAAGTAGCGTAAATAGTATTTTCATACGATTTTCATGCTAAAAATCATACCTACCGCAGAAAAGCCAAATACTGTGCGCCACATGTTAAGGATTTTAAGACAGACAGATAAGCAAATACGGGAGAGGTGAGATGGATCTTTATAGTAAGGCTGTGTAACGCTTTTCGAGGTCTACGTGTTTTGAGAAAAAATAACAAACATTATTAACAAGAACAACGTCCTGCTCTGTCCTGTGTGTAATTGAACTTGAATGTGTAAGTTAACAACGGTTAACTTTTAACGGTTAACTGTTTTAATTGCTGCAGAGATTTGACAAGACTGAGATATGATGAATTCCTCATTTAACTAAACTGGCATCTATACACGTGTTTATTGTGTGTGTGTTCCTTAAGAATAAAAAAGGATAATTTTTAATAATATCAAGTATTTTTTAAATATTATTTTCTTTTTTCTCTCTCTCTCTTCCCCACCTCTCTCTTTCTTTCTTTCTGTCTTTCTTTCTCTTTCTCTCTCTCTCTCTCTCTCTCTTTCTTACTCTTAGCTTATAGAACTTATGGTAAGTATCGAACTCATTATTCAATAAAAAAATCATTAGCCAATGGCCAACCAAGCTCGTTCGCTAACAATGCGTTGAGGTGCCCTGAATCAATGAAAACAGCGGTCTCATTTTATTTTTTATACCTTATTTTTACAAATTCATTTGTGCATGTTCCAGATAAATTGAGAATGCGAAAATTGATCCCTCTTTTCGAGGTTTCCATTTTCGGATTCGCAACTCATCTAGCGCATGCGCAAATAAATTTGTAAAATTAGTGAATTTTTAATATTCAGATTGATGGGAAAAACGTAGCTTTCAATGATTTCAAAGTATATTCATCTTTGAATGTGAATAATTTTTAATTTGAATTAAATTTATTTATTAATTCAGTTTTTATACTAAATGCTATATATTCAAATTCTCTACGAAAATATGTATATACTTTAGTATGTCCTTTGTTTCTAAAAAACATGATTATTTATTATCAATTACGATGTTCAAACTTGAACTGTCTATTTTTAAGTTGGCTTTTCACAGGGACTAATGCTGGAAAATTATTTAAAGGAGTGTGATAATCTAAGGCAGGTTTATATTATATTTCTTTGTTCCAAAATTAAAAACTGTATTATTCGATGGAAACTGTGTCGTGATGGTAAGGTATACAGGGTAACATTAACAGAGAGTGTCCATCAGCAGAAATTGAGCTAAGTTATTCCATTTTATATGAAGGTAGCATTTAATGTTGCAATTGTCGGAAACAACATTGGGTATCGTCTAGTCTTTTGTCTATATTAAAAAATACTCTTAAGTAGCTTTGTAAGAAATTTTTTAAACTCTGCAGATAAAAGTTATAATTTGAAAAATTAATTAAATAAAACCTATTTAGCATATTCATGCACGCACACACATATATACAACTACACACAGAGATACTGGTTTCTCTCTCTAACTCACACTCTCTCTCTTTCTTTCTCTATTTTTAATATAAATAGTTTTGAAAAACCTTAGATATTTTGGCTTGTAATTAAACAAACCAATGCACAAGTGAAAATAAGGGATAAAAAAGAAAGAACTAAGAACATGAAATTGAGGCGAAAACAATCGTCACAGAATCCAAGCTCAGAGTCCAAAGAAAAAAAACCTCCAAAATGAGTAAAGCAAAAGTAACTATGTAAAGTGCTCAATACACTAAGTAGAGCAAACCTAAATATGAACCTGAAAAAGAGCCAGGTAAAGCTACCTGGGTTTCACCTACACGGATATGTATGTGCGTGCAAAAAACAAAGTTATATATATATATATATATATATATATATATATATATATATATATATATATATATATATATATATATATATTGTCTATTTAGGCAGAAATCATCTTTTTATACATGTTTTGTTAAAGTCGACTGGCAAAGGTACTGCGATTAAGCTTTTTTATTGAATTTTTCTTGTGTTCGTAAAAGTATTTTCTGGACACAAAATGTATAAAAATTGTCCAAAAACATTCAATAACATTAACTATGAACACGGCCACAATGTGTTGACCGTGTTTGGAAAATAAAGCATTCCTATAACTCTAGATAAATACATAACACAACCCATACATTATATAGGTAAAAGTAAAAATAAAATCATTCTTGATAATGGCTACATAAAAGTATAGCCAAAGCGCTCGAACATGCAAAACTTTTGGACAGTTTTTACATCAACTGATATATTAATTTACTTTAGGTTTTCATTAATTTTTTTAAACAATTTTAAAGAAAAAGTAATGACGCTTTAATTAGAAGTTTTACATATTTGATGATGTTTGTTGATATTTAAAGCCTGATTTGCTTTATGAGTTAAAATTAAATTATTCACTATTTTCTAGCAAATGTTTAGGATAAAAAATATGTATTCATTTTTCATCAATTTTACAACCAAGATTGTCAAGTAGCAAATTATTTATTAAATATTCAAAGTTTCATCAATGTTGTTTCTATCTCTGCCTTTTGGCCTTTGAGCTTTGTGTGTCGTGCCAAGTGAAATGTTTACCAATGACAAGGTGAAGCTTGAGGGAAAATGCAAGAAAATAACTTAGAAAATATTTTTGTCTGCGCTTGGAGTATCAAGGTACTTGTCATTACGATATATTCTGCAATTTCTTTAAAAATAATACAGATTTTAAGCGGAAACGCTTAATTTCTGAATATAATGAATTTCTGAATATAATGGTGTATTTTAATTATTGGGTAATTTTTCCTTAATCCCATTGATATATATATATATATATTTATTATTATAACATTCTATGTCGAATACATTCCATAAAGTAGAAATAAAGTAACTTCTGATGAGACTTACCGTGATATCACACCCAGGAACTTGTTTTTCATACACAACACTTGAAGAAAATAGGCCACAGAAGGCCTACAACTAGGCAAGGTACAAATCTACAACCACTTCTCCAGTTCAATTTTTTTTAATTCATCAGTACAAAATAAATTTTAAAAAATTGAATTGAATTGGTTGTGGTACCTAGACTTTATGAATTTAATTGCAGTATTAGATTGGTGACAAGGTCTCATCATTTGACAGTTGAAATGGCGGCTAGATGTAACCATAAGTTCTATGCTAACTGTTTCTTCCACTTCTTGCTTGTGGAACTCTCTTCCGGCTTCTTGCTTCCCTGTCAATTTTGATCTTCAAAATTTAAATACAATGTCAATCGTTATCTTCTGTTGTCTTAATTCTTCTTCTTTTATTGTTCTCTCAACTTTTCTCATTTCTCTAACACTCAGTAACCTTTTGCGTCGTCGTGGTTTTATTGCTTTGCCTGGGGTGAAATGATTAAAAATAAAAATCCTCCTATGTATTATCACACAACTCCATAAGATAGAATACATTTTCAGTTACAAAACAGTTTTTCAGCATAGTCACTACCACTGGTTATGCATTTTCACCAGCGATGAACATTTCATTGTTTGACAGCGGTGCAGGGTTGTCTGCAATGTAATTTGTTCCACGCATCGCTGTCACATCTGTGCTCACATCCACTGTTTGGTAAACGTTCAGCAAGTGTCGCTAAATGTCAGTAGGTGCAATTTTTCTCATATGAACGAATTTACGCACCTTTGCTTTGTACGCACTTTCGTGTCAAATGATATTTTGCCTAATTGTTATTTGTAACAAAGCAAAAGATTATAGGATATTGGCAGAAATGTTCACCGTCTAATATCATACCAACATTATCAGTCTCCGTCATCGTGGACCAACATAATAAAATAGGCGGCATTACTTTCAGGTGGTCTGCATTACTACATATATGTATGTGTGTGTGTGCGCGCACGCGTGTATGTGTGTGTGTGTGTGTGTGTGTGTGTGAGAGAGAGAGAGAGAGAGAGAAAGAAAAGAAAGAATAAATATAGACATATTCACAGTGATATTGAGATCGAAAACACCAAAAACAATTTTAGGTTTCCTCATAAATTTGTTTTAATTTTGTACAATAATACACCGATAGCACGACCTGAAGTTTCATGCACAATGCAATTTTCAGGTGCTGAGTATAGGCTCAGCACCTGAAGATTGCGTTGAGCTATGGGTGAGGAATAATATGTATATTTATTTATATATACTAATATATATAATATAATGCTCTGTTGTATTATTAACAACAGTACTATATGAGCGATATATTATATATATATATATATATATATATATATATATATATATATATATAAGGTATTCACGTTGTATCCGTCATGTAATTTTTTCAATTATGTGCACAATTAAATTTCCCAAACATCAAGCTGCCAATAAATCATTCAACAATCAAAAAACATGTTCTTGTTAAAAAAAAAAAAAAAAAAAAAAAAAAGATGATTTCCAGCGATATTTTAAACTAAAAGCAAGTAACATTTCTTTCAATTCAGATTAATTAATTAAACTTTAAATCGCCGATTTTTTCTCAAATAACGTTTCAGAAATGTACATTCCATTTTTGAAAGATGTTTTAATAAAGAGAATGATGCTGCGTTAACAGATTTGTCAGTATGGACGAATTTATTGATTTTACTGATAAGGAGAAAAAAGATTCTAATCATTTTAAATTCGGTTTGAAATACAAAAAATTGCTACGAAATAGCAAACTACTATATCTTCTTTATTTCAATAATTTAATTGCGAAAAGGTTGTATTAGTAATTAAATTGATAGAAATTTATTGCAGCTCAATGCAAACATTGGCATTAGTCAAATATCCATACTAAACAGTAAATATTATTTACACTTATTTGAAATCAATCAATCTTTAAGTGTAAATAAGTTTAAAATGTCATAATTGCACATAATTAAAGCATTTTCTTCACTTTTTACAAAATGGGTTCCACAATATGTTATTTTAAAAAGTTAACTTAATAAGGTGAATACATTTCAAAATCGAGTGTGGTGTGTTTAATTAGATAGTGTGTCATTTTTATTTTATTTCTATATCCACTGTATAAAGCTACAGGTATGGCCATAGTAATCAATATTTAGAAATTATTCAAAATCATTTTTTAACTTATATGAGTTAAAGATAAAAAAGCAGATCAAATATGGATCGGAATCCTACAGAATGATAAGATAAAGAACAAATTGAAAACGTTTATCAATCTAACATTTTTCACTTTTATTAAAGTTTCGTCTTTGTCTGTTTTCTCTCAATTTCTGACTTAACATCCTTTAATAAAAGTGAAACATGTTAGATTTATAAAAATATTCTATTTGTTCTTTATGTGTGTAATTATCTTGTTCTGATCATCATTATCGTAATCATCAGCCTCATTATCAGCATCAAGCACTAATCTTACATAGTGAGATTAGTCCTTCTGTCAACCTCTCCAATATTAGCTGTTTGTTGAGTAAAAAAAAAAATATCATGTCCGCCCAATACCGATTAATCAAGTTAGGTAATTAAAATGTTTTTAAAAATCGCCTCTCAAAATATTGTAAACTGATCTGTTAATTTCAGCGTTTTTATTTTAGAACATTTCCTTATATTCTCATCGACTATGGATTTTCTGCTCATAGTATTTTTTTTTTACCAATCATCATTCATAATTCATTTCAGTTTCTTATACTTCCAGATTCAATCATCTCAATGTACAAAACATGCATACAAATGTTTGCATAGAAAGAAAGAAAATCTTTGTTATAAATAGATAGAATCTTACATACGTTAGTGAACTAACGTACGTAAGATTCTATCTATATATTTATTTAAAAACGGGAACGAAAGCCGGCTTGAAAATATGCGAAGATTAAATGTTACCGCCTAGACAAGTGAATGAAAGGAAAAGAGAGGAAAAGGGAGGAGCGTTTTTAATCAGGTTACAATCAGAAGAGTGGTGAAAGAAAGAAACAGAATTTATTGAGATGTGAAAGTGAGGGAGGAAGAGAAACCCAAATTAGAAAAGCAGAGAGAATTCAAAAGAAAGTAATTCATGTCGAAATACAGAGGGTGGAGTGTTATAATTTGAGGGTGTGTTTATATGAAATGTTAGAAGTTCGAGAAACAGGGGATGAAAAGAAAAAGAGATCATTACTACATTGGGATTTAGTCAAAAAGTGAAATATTAACTTTGGAAATTTCGGAGCGAAATCAGTGGAAAAATGCTTTTATAGATGGAGGCAAAAAAGAAAAAAAGTATTATGAAGTAGGCGAATAACTTGAAGTAATTTTCTAGCTAGTGAAAAGCAAACAAATGTAACACAGCAAATAGAAAATGTTTGGGATTAATCTTTGGATATTACCTTAAGGATGTGACACATAAAAAACACTGTATAATCAGGACAGGAAAGGAGTTAAACGAAAACTTGAAAAACATTAAAGGACATAAAGGCAGGTCCAGTTGTATGACTTTTTTTAAAAATGCATTTTCATTCTTTCTTTACGTTTTTGTTTTGTTTTTTTTTTGTTTTGTTTTTGTCTTTTTAACAGTTTTCTTACATTCTATTTACATTTACAATGTAATGACTTTCTACTTTCACAAACATGTTCGTATTGTTTGAATTTAATTTTTTGTATCGTTCAGTACATGTATTTTATATAAACGGTTTATGTAAGATGTTTGATAAATTGTATACTTATTCATCTATTGTGTGTATCTATTTACTATTACAGATTATTCACGCAAATAATTTAACAAAGAAGTAACTACTCAGTGTAGTGTAGTGTAAAATATCTACGTGTATGTATTTTCCCTCATTTCTGTATCCAAACTAACAAATTTTAAATCATTTAAATGCCTTTTTAAAGTTAAATTTTGGTTTTATTTGAAAAATAATAATCTAAAAAGCTAATTGGTAAAAAAGAAAAAAATTACATATTTAAATAAAGTTTTTAGCCGGTTTTAAAATATGGACACGGTCACTCATCACTCAACGACTCATCGAACCTACATTATAGGCGAAAAATTTAAAAATCTCTTAAAATCTAATATTTATCCTGGTGATATATTCCAAAGTAAATTAGTAAATGTAATGATTAACTAACGAGATTTTGTAAAAAATAATCCTTGTTTTTGCTTGAAGCATAGCGAAAATAACATTTATTTACGCACGGTAGCCTATGAATTGTCATCAAGATTCAACAATAGTAATTATCTACTCTGACTCCGAGTTATAAAAACGTGCGAAAAAACTTTTAAAAACATTTTGGAAAATGCAGAGAACCAACAATACAATAATCAAGAAATTGTTACTATTTATGTTTTAAAATAAATTATCTTTATAACCAATAGTTTAAGAATATAATTTTATTGTAAACTCTTTTATGAATAAATAATTTTATTTTTATACTAAATTAGAAATTAAAAAATTTTTTTAACTAGAAACTAGTTAAATAATAGTTTTTAATTTAATGATACTTTTTAATTCAATTCATTACTTGTATTTTTTGATTATTTTTCTTACCTGCTTGATGTCATAAAGGTATTTTCAATTATTCTGATTTTAAAAATTATTATACTAAAGTTAAAGGAAGCGCTAAAAAATGGAAAATTGACAAAGAAATATTGAATTGATAGTGTTAACTGATGGCAGTCGTAAAAGTATTATTCCCTTAAAGAAATTCCGCGCAACCTAAGTTTAAAAATTAAAGATAAAATTCTTTTAAAACATGTTCACATTTAAAGATGGCATTAAACTTGACATTTTTCGATTCTTCAAACATGTCTTTATTCCATAAAGAACTCTTCTTACGTGATGGATGTCAAATAATCTTTTTAAAATAAATATTAAGTGTATTCATTCTGTCGAATCTGAAAGAAAATTACTTGTTTTATTAAATTATGCAAACAACTCTCAAAAAATATATTTTTGAGTTTTATTGAATTATTCTTCGTAAGTTCTTTTCCGTATGTTCACACTTGATATTACATTTTTCTTTACGGAAATAACATCTTCAGGGATGTTTCTTTATATAACTGCCAATAAAATTTTGCTAACTCCTTCGCAAATTAAACGTACTCATGAGATATCAAAATGGTAGAGTAGGATGTTGTGGGTGATAGTTTAAACTGACACCACCCACACAAATTTCCCCACACATTTCTAATAAAATAACCTATTCAGTATACAATCCATTCATTCATTAATGAAGTACTGAAATTTTCGTTTAAATCTAATATTTTCCTGATTTTTGGTAATTATTTTAAAAATAGTGGGTAGCGTATATTTGCTTTCATTTCGGAAAAAAGAGAGCGTCCTTTTTAATTAAAATCGGTACCAAAGCACATATCATCAAGCGTATATATTTGAATTAAACATTAGTGTTTCTTGAAAAAACAAAAAAAGAGGCTAAGAGCAAATTATAAAAACATGTGGAAATTAAAAATTTTACTAACATAAAAAGTTCTTCGGATGATTCACCTTTCAAATGTTTAAAACCTAGTGTTTCTGATTCTTTTAAAATATGTATATATGCGCTGATTAAAAAATATTGATCTTTTTTTTTATTTTTGTATACGCCTTTCGTAAGATATTAAGTCGTACTTGATGAACCTAGACTCGGCGATTCAATCACCGAGAAAGGAAATACCTACTGCCTGCCAAAAGTAATAAATAATAATAATAATATGTTCAAACGCTTAAGATTTTTTCAGCTAGGACTGCCCACGAAAAATTTGAGGGTGGGAATTATTTGAAATAATATACACAAACTTAAATGCAGATTAGGTATATTCAATACTTTGTAAAAAAGCATTCCCTGATGAAAAAAGGCCCCAAACTTGATTAAACATTTTTTATCGTTTAAATGTTTATGTTATTATTAAGAAGAAAGACCAAAGTAATTTTTGATTATTTTTAAAAAATTTTTAATCCTTTCTAGCACGTCCGAAATTTTAGTTAAAAATCTTGTTTTTTTGAGACATCAAAATTTACATAAAATCAATCATGTCAGTCATTTTTGACAATTTTGTAAACAAAAATGAAATTCTCAGTTTAAAAATCTTGTAAAATTCAATTATACTTTTTTCAAAAGTTATTTTAGGAAAATAAGAAAATTTAAAGTTTACTTAATGTAACTGGAAACAAATATTACTTAATTTTTTAGCAGAAAAAATTTAGTTGGAAATAAGAAAAGCATGTCTAACAGTAGTGATTAGTTTTGGAGGTGTGACGATTACGTCAATGTATCGACAACTAACGTCAGGGCAATTTATCGGACGGAAGGGCAGATGTGACAGTATTTTCGAATTTTAAGTGGACCAGCTTATTTAACAATAAAGTAATTCTTAAAAATTCTTAAAATGTACTTTCAAAAGTCTAATATCTTTAACGAAGATATGCCCAAAGCCTGAACTGTTTCAGCCACTAAAATTGAATCTAAAAAAGAAAAAAATAATAATATATCACTCACTGAAAAAGAAAAAAATGTTTATATTCAAAAAATGAAACGAAAATATTTAGTGAAATAGGTAAAATTTTAAAATATTTAACAACTTTATCACATTTTGTATTTAAAATTGAAAAAAAGAGAACAATTCTTGTAAAAATTCATTTTTCATCAAAAATTATTTTGGCTTCAGACAAAAATATCCTTAATATATTATTCATAAAAGCCATTAAAAGCTTTTTTTAATTAAATAATATCTTAGTTTTATTGGGTTTTGTATTTTACAATTCAGAGCTAAAGTTTGGATAGAAATGCTCCTCGATTTACAAAAAAATTCTTCGAAGTCTTTTGCATTCAATTAAAAAATGCGCATATTCAAGTTCTCAAGTTTTCATGAAATTAACTAAGGGGGTGATATAAAAAATATTTTTATTATGACTTTCTAAAAAACAAACATTTTAAAAATAATTTTATTCACTTTTTAATAAGTTCTGAAAGTTTCATTAAAATCTGGCAATTATTTGATTTTTACAAGAATTTCCAAATTAATGTTTTTCAATTGAAAAAGGCGCTAAAAAAACTAATGATAAATATTACGCGACCAAAATTTCAAACGTGTTAGAAAGGAATAAAACAATTTTAAAAAATAATTAAAAAATACTTTGGTCTTTCCTCTTATTAATAACGTAAACTTTTCCACGATAAAACTTTGTTTTTATTAAGTTTGGGGCCTTTTTTCATCATGCTACGCTGTTTTAGGCGAATTATTGAATATGCCTATATAAGATGAATACCTTATGAATCAGCATTCATTATGTTCTTTCGAAAAAACAAAATACACACCCATAAAAAAAAAATGTTCAGATTATATTTATCCTTATATGAACAATACACCGTGTGAATGTCAGATAATAAATAAATGTCTATTGATAAATTGCTTTGGGTATATTATGTTATTATTACGCAAAGAGTTACATAAATTAATTATTTATGAGTAAATCCAAAAGATATGCACCACATAAATCTATGATCAACACAAATCATATACGTGAATAAATGATTTTATTATTTAACGTTATGGGCTCTTTGCTGTAACCTTCATCAATCATTCATTTATATTGATTTTGTTTACTTTTCTATTTTCAACTTTCACGTTTCTTGAAGCAGTCTTCATTTCTTTCCAGAGATCCTCTTTGCTGGAATAATGTTTGCTATTTACATCGATTTTCCATTGCACATTTGTTTTAATGATTAAGTTTTCTATTGGTAATATGTTGAGCAGTTTCGAACCATTTAATTAATTTCGTGTCTTAAACCATTTTTGGCAAGGCAAGTTAATATGCAAAATCTAAAGGAGCATTGTCTTGCATCAATATACTCAATATATTTATTCACTTACGAGCGCGTGCACATACAGTCAAAATTGTTTTTAGATGGGTGATTGATAATTTGTTGTGATCATTAGCATAATTGTTTCAAACATATGCTTATAGCTAACAGCTGTTATTAGTAAAATATTTGAATATATTTCTTCAATTTTCAGTATGTGTCTGTGTGTGCGTAAGAATTCTTCATTGAAAAAAGTAATAAATTCAGCATCAATTAGCTCCTGAGCAGATTTTTTGTAAGAGAGAAGCTCAAAAACTTGAAGTCGTATACTCATACGATCAGGTGAAAAAGCCTCTATCTTCAACTGATTCACTTTTGCGAGGAGTAATATCATTTTGGAACATAAGAGCAGCCGTTATCGTGCAGTGTTTGAACTTCTAACGGAATATTTTAATCGACATATCTAGAAGCATTGTGTGGATAGTTTGAAGGAAATTATTGATGCATATTATGAATGAAATTATTCCTATTCTTGAGCTACGGATGACGTCACAAATTTTATTTTTCATTTTCTCCTCTGCATACTCATTTTTTTTTTCATTACGATTTAAGAATGGAGTAAGTGATATCACTGTGTAAAAATGAATCTATTTCATGCCGATGAACATAATATACACTGCTATATGTTTGATTTTTTTTCTTATATAATTTACCTATATATCAAATTATTTTCTCTTAAATGATTGGGATTGATGTTTGCTAAGCATTCCTTAACTGAAGGTGTTGGGTAATTTCCTATCACGTCTTCGTCTTTTGGTTTGATTTCAAAGTAAGAATTCAGTGAAAACTTTCTAAACTTGAATCTTCACTTTTAAAAGAAATCTTTTGCTATTTTTGTATCCTTACGCATTGTCTCCCAAAACATGAAATTTGCATTTGCAGCTTCCATTATCAACCAATGAGAACATTAGTGAATCTTAAAAATAAATAAAGAAAATTACTTACTCAATATGCAATTATAATGCTTGTCACTGAAAACTCAGTTAAAACTAAAGTTACTTTTTTCGGGAAAACGACACTGAGTACTTTTTTGCGTTCAATATGAAATTGCCAATTTTACACTCAATTCGATTTCATTTCAGTTAAAATTCCGTTTTCGTTAAATACTACATAAAACATCAATATACTCATGTTATTTTTCAAAACAAAGAAGGATATTACATTGGCTTCAGGGATAAATTAATGTATTACTTTTTATTATGCACCAACAAAATGAATGATATTAAAATATTAATAATGGAAAACTTTATTTTTATTTTCAATTTCTCTCAAACTTCCATTGACAATGATATGTATTTTATTTTATTTTTATTTATTTATGTATTTATTTTTGCTTATGAATTTTTGTTTAATTCGTTAAACTTCCGCAGACGAACGATTTTGATTTTTTTTTTCTGAAATTCTTTAAAAAAAGAAGCCAGCAATAAATTTCGGACTCACAAACGAGAATACCGTTGTTTTTACCTTCATAATTTCATTTTATACTTGAGCAATGACATGATGTCAAATGATTAAAATCTTACTTCAACTTATACTTGTAGATAACACTTGCCCTACTCGAAGTTTTGATCAATTTTCGTAGTTTCCGTCGAGAAAAATCGGAAAATTCAAATATTTTTAAAAATAGGATAACTAGAATATAACAATAAGAAGAATAAGGGAAAATCGATAAAAAATTTTAAAAAATTGCTTGATTTATTTATAGCGACATTTCAACTATAAATACAAAAAATAGATATTAAAAATACAAGAAGATACAAACAGAAAAAATAGAAAACATATTGGACAAAGTAAAGAACCGATATTCACGAATAAGAATCATGACGATTTTTTTTTAAAATTCAAAAGAAATTGAAGAAACACAAGAGTATATATTTGACAGGAATTGTCATTTCCCATGCTTACAAAAATGTATTCCTTAATATTTAAGTGTCTCCACTATACATAAGCTATACTATACTCTTTTTCTCTGTCTCTCTCTCTCTCCTATATATATATATATATATATATATATATATATATAGCACCTTCGCTAAAAAATAAGCATATCATGATGAAAAAATGCCCCAAACTAAATAAAAACAAAGTTTTATCGTCTAAATGTTTATGTCATTATTAAAAGGAAAGACCAAAGGATTTTTGAGTTATTATATAATAATATAATAATCCAAAAATCCTTTGGTATTTCCTTTTATCCTTTTTATCTTTTTTAGAACTTTCGCAATTTTGGTTAAAAATATTTTTTTTTCTTTCGTCAGTGACAGGACAAAAGATTAGTATTGGAATTTTTGGCGTCATTTTTGCGATGAAAAACTCATTGATCTGGAAATTCTTGCAAAATTCAAATAATGGTCGGGTTTTAATGAAACCTTTAGGACATGAATAAAATTATTTTTGAAATATTTCTTCTTTAGAAAATCTTGGTAAAAACATTTTTTACATATGTATTTAATTTTATGAAATTAATTTTTGTACCGCTTAATGTTTATATTAGCTTTTTTCTTGGGAAAACAGGAACCACAGTTACTGAAAATCTGCTCTGAAACGTAAAATAAACAAAATGCAATAAATTATTTAATTAGAAAAGATTTTAATCGCTTCTATGAATAAGAATATTGCGGACACTATTGTCTTAAGAAAAAGGTTTTTTCGATGAATAATGAATTTTATAAGAATTATTTTCATTTTTAACAGAAATTAAATTAGAATAATTTATAAAGTTTCAAATCTTTGAAATTTCTGTATAATTTGTACTGGTTAGGTGATATTAAGTAAAAGCTATATTTACTAATCATAAATAGAAAAGCTTACTACAGTTCAGCGACTCCCAATATTTACAAAAGAATTTTTTAATTTGTTTCTCTCTCTCTCTCTCTCTCTCTCTCTCTCTCTCTTTATCTATCTATCTATCTATCTATCTATCTATCTATCTATCTATCTATCTATCTCTCTGTATGTGCGTGTGTGTGTCCGTATTTACAAAAATCGGCACGTTTATATATATATATATATATATATATATATACACACACACACAAATTAAATATTCTTTTAATTTTAGGTACTTTGGCTTTAATTTTACTATAGTTATCGCTCTTATTTTCTGATAATGCCATATATCCATATATGGCATCATCAGAAAATAAGACCGATAAAACATTAGATTATGTAGAATATTTTCCTAAATTTTAAAGATTACTGGGTAATTAAGAAATGCATATTCCTCAAATCATTTTTACAGATATATCCCCACCACCACCATAGAAAAAATTAAATAAACTTCCGGCTGTCAAACTGTCAGCCTCTTAAATAAACACCTACGTTTGTGTTAAAAAATGCATTTGTGCCATATTTTAAACTAAAATTAAGTAACATATGTTAAAATCATATCAATTAAACTTTAAATCCGCCAATAAAGTTTCAAAAAAATTATATTTTATTTTTAAAAGATTTTTTAAGAAGGGGAATTACATTTGTGCCGACAGATGGCTAAAAATAGCGCTGAAATCATCTATTTTTAGCGATTAAAAAAAACGTTTCCCGTCGATTTAAATTAGTTTTGAAATAGTGCAAAGTATTTTGCTTATTGGAAATATTAAATGTAATCTATTCGCTTGAAATTAAAATAAAATCGTGTTTCTTTGGGGGTTTGTTTGTTTGTTTGTGTTTGTTTGTGTGTGTGTGTGTGTGTGTGTGGCCTTGCTTTGGTATTACTTAATGATTTGGGTTTCCTTTTGTTTTTCAAACATTTTCCCTTTCGATGAACGAAGCTTTTGAAAAACGAATGATTCGATTGCCATGTCCGTATTTATCGAGGAAATCGTTCATCGGCCATTTTGAAAAAGAATGTTTTTCATTTTGTATCGTTTTAATTTTCATTTAAAAGCTAAACAGAAAATACGGAATTAAAATTTTAAAATTCTGGAAAATGTTACCAGTTTTTTCAATATTGACGGAAAGCATTCTTCATTCACCTGTTGATGTAAATTGCTAATCGAAGCTTTGAAAACTTAAAATCAGGTTCTACACAAAAGAAGTTTTTATTTAACCATTCAAAATATTTTATGCGGATTTAGAGATTTAATTTAAAAAATATATGATAAATTTGTAACATAATTAAATTCTTTTTCATTTTATTGTATTAAGGATAAAAAACATTGGATGGGATGAAAATTACATCTTTATTAGAGAACTGGAAAATAAATAGGAAAAAGTATACAGTGGAACCTCGACCTAAGAATTTAATCCGTTCCAGGAGTGGCTTCGTAACTGAAAATTTCGTATGCCGAAACTATTTTCCCCATTTAAAATAATAGAAATTAAATTAATTCGTTCCAAGGACCAAAAATATTTATATAAAAATTAATAAAAATCCTATTTTATGCAAAATTGAAGTACTTTTTTTTAAAGATTATACGCAAATAATGTAAATAAATATATCACTGTAACTCCTTCCTCGGCTATATCAATGAGATTTAAGCAATTTAGGATATTGAGGTGGTCCTTCCAAAATTCTCTTAGGGTCAGGTTTGTATTTTCAGTCACTTCAAAATAACTCTGAAACAAGGCAGCATATCAGAGCTCGCAGCCTCGCTACACTGTGGAGGTCGGGTCTCTTTTTAAATTTTTCAAACTATACTTTAAATGCATTTTCATCTTCATAAGACATGCCTAGTATTTTTCTGATAAGATCCATGTACAGTGCCCTTGCTTTTGCACACGTAATATCTTCAGACACAGAATCACATCTTCTCATTCATCCACACCAACAAAAGCTTCTCAATATCTTCTCGGGTTTCTGAATAATGCTTGGTAATTATGCTAACTCCCTTGGCAACATGAAGCTTTTTTTTCTATCTTGTTCTTTAGGGTAGTGCAAATTGTTGGTGCTGAACTTCTGTATAGATTGGCAAGGTCAAAAACACGAGTACCTTCTTCGTGCTTCTAAATGATCTTCATTTGCACGGATATTTTTCCCTCTTTTTAGTAGCAACCAGCTTCTTGGGTGACATCATGGCTACAAAAATTATCAAAAAATTACCTACTAAAATTTAAAATTTATTGTACATGTACAGTAATATTTACAGTAACACATTAAACTGTACAGTACAATAACTGTATGGAAAATGTACAGGAACAAACTGCAGTGATGAAATGTACCGTCGTACAAATCAACTTGAACTAGATGCGTAGTTTATTTTACTGCGTAGTTTACGTGCTGTATCTGCATGTTATACATTTTATTTTAGTCTAATTAAACTTTATCATTTTTTTACATTTTTCTACTGTACTGTATTGATATCAATTTAAAATTCAATGATTATACATTGTATATTAGACGAAACACACTTTACATTACATACAGATTAAACGAACTCAACATTGTCACATTTTACCTACTTTTAATTCAATAAATTTAAATAAAATTTATATGTTACTGTCTGTACATTAATGTACATGTACTGTATTCGTTACTGTGCATAAATTTTTGCACATTATTAATTTTTTTACACTTACACTAATATAATCACAAATATGCGTACACCACAAATGTTTCTTCTACAAAGTAAAAAAGAGGATTGAGCAGAATGATGCAATGCTTGTAGCGTCTCACTTCATCTTCATATTATTATAGAGTACATATTTCTATACAGTTCCTGATGGAACTGTATAGAAATATGTACTCTATAATAATATTATACAGTAGTGTATATAAAATATATTATAATTATCTACACTGTATATAAAACATAAAAATATAAGAATAAGAAATACAGTATAAAATATATCTGCAAATATTTAGTAGGGTACAGGAGAATACTACAGTATGAAAATACAGTAATAAAATGCTTTGTACTACTGAATACATTATATAAGAAATATATAGTAATATAATATATAAAACATAAAAATATAGAATACAGTATATTTAGATAAGATTAAAAAGTATTTACAGTACATTTATATCAAATATCTAGTTTGAAATGCAGTGGAGGGAAGCCCATTCTTAATTTCGTAAGTCGAAATTTATTCGTAAATGGAAACGAATTTTCTGACGAATTTTTGTTCGTATAGAAAGTTTTTCGTAAGTGGAGGTATTCGTAAATCGAGTTTCTACTGAAAAGTTAACATGTAATAAAAGTATTGGGTATGTGGAAAAGTTCCTCATCTAAAATCTGTTATAATAATAATAATAATAATAATAATAATAATAATAATAATAATAAGAAGAAGAAGAAGAAGAAGAAGAAGAAGAAGAAGAAATATCTAAAAACAATTGACTATCTTGTATCAGGTTGTACAGTGTTATCAGCCACTGAACATACAATTCGGCTTGATAGAGTGGACCAATATCTACAAATGCAAAATATGCAACTTTTACAGGAAGGAAACTTCATGAAACTGGTATGAATATTACCCAGACCCGGTTACAGAGATAAGACCTGTAACAATTTTATGAGACTTTAAAATATACACAGACAGAACAATGAAAGATAATCGCGAACAGAGACCACACAAACAGAATATGTCTTCTTATTGAGAAGGCAGTCCCTGCAGACTGTAATGTATCTGTGAAGATCTTCAAAAAACTATCAAAGTACAAGGACCTTGAAATCGAAATCTCAAAAATGTAGCACGTGAGGACATCAACAATTCCAGTTGTAGTTGGAGCCCTCGGTTTGACTGGAAAAAGTTCCGATAGACTCACTGAAGGGATCTCTGGTAGCCCAAGCCTTAAAGAAATATAAAAAAAACTTTACTCACAATTACAGCTCATGCCTTACGAAAAATGTGGAAAATGTCATGATGCCATTTCTGACTTTGGGAAAACAAAGAAAAATCAAAGGAAATAATAATAATAATGATAACTGCAATGTATCTTTGAAGATATTCAAAAAGTTGTCAAAGTACAAGGACCTTGAAATAGAAATCGCGAAAATGTGGCATATGGGAACATCAACAATCCCTGTTGTAGTTGGAGCCCTAGGACTGGTTGGAAAAGATTCCAGTAGACTAATTGAAGGGATACCTGGAAGTCCATGCCTCAAGGAGATACAGAAAATTGTTCTGACAAGTACAGCCCACACCTTACGAAGGGCTTTATCTATGTCTTTTTTTTTTTTTTTTTTTTTTTTTTTGTCAGTGGGAAGGTTGTCATGACGCCATTTCTAACCTTAGGTCCCTGGGCGGGACCCGGAAAGAAATGTGTAAACGCCAGAAATCAAAGAAAAAAAAAAATAATAATAATAATAAATAATAATAATAATAATAAGAAGAAGAAGAAGAAGAAGAAGAAGAAGAAGAAATTTTCTTTGTAAGCATAACATGCATCATCTAAAGGCTGATGCAAACCGCCTATATCCCGTAAAAATGTCTTATTCAGTTAGAATTGTAATACAAAACAACAACTATTGGCTTACTAACGTACATGGAAACAACAAAGAAATGGATGATGCAATTAGTTAAACAACACAAAAACAAAAAGAAGAAATATTCAATTATAAAAGGTGGTAAATACAAAAGACATTTAAATTTAGTAGATTCTACAAAAAATTAAAACAGAACCTCAAGAAACAACTGTTGCAGTAAAATTATGAAGAAAGCCAAGGATAGAGCTCTTGAACAGATGAAACAACGCTGGCAAGACAAACCTCTGCATGGCCAATATCCAGAACGTTCCTAATAAAACCGATGTTAATAAAGTTAACATTCATTGATGGTTACGAGCATCTGGATTAAAGGCTGAAACGGAAGGCTTTATTTTTACAGCGCAAAACCAGAGTCTTTTCACCAGGAACTTTCAGGCAAATAACATACATAATAGTGTGGATCTAAAATGCATGTTCTGTGACAAATATCAGGAAACCATAGGCTATCTAATCTCAGGATGTTCTGTACTTGAGCCAAATGAATACAAAAATCGTCGTAGCAATACTTACATTGGACAATGGGTAAACACTTTGGAAAAGATGTTAATAAACACTTGTATGAACATCATCCAGTGTCGATTATAGAAATAGAAGACATCACAATCCTATATTACCATCTTTTCAGACAAGAAGATTGAAGCAAATAGGCCGGACATAATTGAGAAAAAACGAAAAGAAAAAACTTGATATTTTTTGCCCAATGGACTGTAACTCCGCTCAGCAATTAATATCAAGTTTTTTCATAGCAACCAAAAAATTTGAAAAACTATCGGAATATAAAAACCTAGAAATCGAAATAGAAAAAACGCGGAAATTGAAAACAAGAATAGTCCAGTCATAGTAGGTGCGTTTGGAATGATAAAAAAAAAAATGAACACCAGAACACATAAAAAAAAATCTCTGGAAATCACTGCTTAAGAGAAATACAAAAATTGTCTTGATAAGAAGTTTATCCACGTAAAAAGCTAGTAATGTTATGGGAGTTAGAAAAACAAATCATGAAATGTAGCCATAACATTTAATAGATATCTTCACTAATTCGCCGAAAAAGAGCATATCATGATGAAAAATGGTCCCAAACTTGATGAAAAAATTTTTATCGTCTAAATGTTTATGTTATTATTAAGAGGAACGGCCAAAGTACTTTTTGATTATTTTATTAAATTTTTTTCATTTATTTTTATTCGAAATTTTGATTAAAAATCTTGTTTTTCTTGTATCAACGGAATACTATTAAAATCATGTCTTCACCGTGGTGACTTATTTTGGAGGTGTTAACTGATAGTTATATCGATGCATTGACAACTTAGTTCAGAGGAAGTTATCGGACGGAAGAACAGAAGTGACATCATTTTTCCGAATCTTAAGTGAACTAATTTAACTACACAGTAATTTTTAAGAATTAACAAATACTTTCAGCAATCTGATATTTTATTGATCTTTTTTAGGTACTTTCACTTAGGTTTGAAGATGATTCCTTGAAAAAATAAAATTTTAAATATTTACAATAAAATAAATTTAAAATTTCATAACTGAGAGGGAGATAAAATTTCATAATTTTTACGTTCATCTTTTATGAAATTTTATGGTATTATTTTTATTTATTATTAATTTTTATATCTCAGTTTTGAAAAAATTTCCCAACTGAAATAATATAAAAATTAATAAATAAAAATAATACCATAAAATTTCATAAATAAGATTGGTACTTAATAATTGTAGGTACCTCTATCATTTTTATTAAATGTTATTTTTTTAATTTTTAATTTTCCTTATTTTTAATATTAATTGTTTTTTTCCGTCTGTAGAATTGAAACGAAAAAAAGAAAATAATGAATAATTGCAGTATGTCTCTCACTGAAAACAATAAAACAATTATATTTAAACAATTAAATTAAAATACTTATTGAAATAGAACATAAAAATAGGACATAACTTTTGAAAATACGACGATGATGGTCAAAGTCAGGGAATTCAACACATGTTCGCAGTACGAAAACTAACATTTTCTGAGGTTAGTTTATTGTCGTCAAAAGAAACAACTCTTAAAACACGTGGCATTAAAGTCACTTACTATCATCCATATATTTGGAAAAAAGTTTTTATGCACACTCAAAAACATTGTAAAATTCTTTTTTAAAATACATGTGTGCCGCAGATTGTAATAAGCTATCAAATCTATTATCTGTAAAGATAGATCTACTTAATAACAACATTCCCTAAAAGTTACGGATTGAAACTTAATTTTAGATTATTTAACAACTTTATCACATTTTATATTCAAAATTGAAAAAAAAGAAAACAATTCTTGTAAAAATTCATTTTTCAGCGGAAAAATATTTTGGCTTCAGACAATATTGTCCATAACATATATTATTCATAAAAGCCATTAAAAGCTTTCCTAATTCAATAATATCTTATTTTTATTGTTTTGTATGTTACAATTCAGAGCTGAATTTTGGTAACTGTGTGATTCTATTTTACAAAAAATCGGTGATTTATATTTTTCAAAGTCTTCTGCTATTAACTAATATAATCAATAAAAGTTACACCGTTTAATTTCTCAAGTTTTTATAAAATTAAGCAAGGTGGGGGTAACAGATATAAAAAATATTTTTACCATGACTTTCTAAAAAGTAACATGTCTAAAATAATTTCATTCATTTGTCAATAAGTTCTGAAAGTTTCACTAAAATCCGAAAATTATTTGATTTTTGCAACAATTTCCAAAACAATGTGTTTTTAACGCCGAAAAAGGCGCTAATTCCCTAATACTAATTTTTGGTGGACCCGCTGACGAAAAAAAAAACAAAAAAAAACCTTCGAACTTGCTAGAAAGGATGAAAAACTTTAATAAAATAATGAAAATATACTTTGGCCCTTCCTCTCAATAATAACATAAACATTTTGACGATTTGAAGACTTTTTTTATCACGGTATGTTGTTTTATAGTGGCAAATTAGTGGAGACACCTACATAATATTTCACTACCTGCCTTAAGTCTTCCCGCAGACTTGATAGGTAGTGTAACCATAACAGAAATAGAAATATAATAATAATAATAATAACAGATGTTAAAATAAAAAAAAAACTTCTTTTAAGAAAGGTTCACACACGAAATTGCCATTACAATCTTCAATTGTTCAAACATGTCTTGATTTAATAAATAAGACTCTTCTAACGAACAGTAACAGGATGAATTTCAAAATTACACTGAAAAATTACAAGTCATTATTTTAAATAAATATTAAGTGTAGATTTTTTCCTGTCCAATCTGAAAGAAAACGTGTCTTGCTAAATTATGCAAACACCAACTGTCAAAAAAAATTTTTTGAGTTTTATTGAATTATTATTATTATATATATATATATATATATATATATATATATATATATATATATATATATATAATTTTGAGTTTTTTTAGAAAGTGATGTATTTAAAAGAAAAATTTGTGTTTGTCGTTTGGAAATATTTGTTTTAATATTTCTTTTACTTAAATACAAGATTTTACATGCACGCATACAAATTTGTATACCCATACAAAATTCATCTTTTTTCTCAATTGTAAAATTATAACTAGTAAAAATTCCTGTGATAATCTGAAACTTTTAGAGGAATTCTCTATGAAAAAGTTGGGTATACAAACGGATTTTGAAAAGTTCTTAGCCCAACCTGCTTTCCAAAATTAACCAAATATTTTTTCTTTTTCTTTTTTTATGACTTCTCGATTGGGCCGAGACATTTTCAGTAACTTCTCAGAGCGAATGTCTGATTATGACCTACATTTGTACAGACATGAAATAATTTTAAAATGTATTTGAAAATGACACTTGTATCGTTATCTATTAATTTATGTAATTCATAAGAATTAAGTATTAAAATTTTATTTTTCGTAAAAACACCGCAGCAAAATGAACGTCATTAAACCCAATATAATGCAACTGCAACATGATTGTTGATTTTTGTATTGTTTTAGTCAAGCCATAATTGTTAATATATATATATATATATATATATATATATATATATTATAAATTAATTGATTTAAAATATGTATTTCCGTTTAACCATGGAAACGTGATTTTAGCTGTGTCTTTAAAACCCAGTAATTTTTAAAAGTTACTCCAAAATTCGCTTGAGGATGAAATGGAACTAATGCTTTTAATTTAATTGCAAAATTAAATTCGGGGCTTTTAGCTTCTATTTTTGAAACATGGTTAGAACTGTGTAGCGGAAAAACATATTTTAAATCAATTAATTTATAATATTATGCTCTGTAAATTTACATTGAGCACTATTTTGTAAAAATAAAAATATCTATAAGAACACCGGATTATATATCTTACTGTTCTTTTATATTTTATATTATATATATATATATATATATATATATATATATATATATATATATATATATATATATATATATATATATATACGATATACGATATACTGTATAAATAATATAAATCTATATCCTAAAACAGAAGAAAAATCGATAAAACTGAAGGTGCGTACAACCAAGGCAGAGTTAAAAGCGAACAAAAATTTTTACTGGATGAGCTGATGTTCTTTGCACTTAATTCAAAACATAGCTTATGTTACGAGGTTTATGTTGAGTGCTTCATACAAAAAAATTGCAAAAAACTGGGAAAAATCAGGTTTTTCGTACTACTTAAAATAAAAACTTGAATAACTTCTTCATTTTTTATCCGATTTTCTTCAAACATGTTAAAAAAAGAAATTGACATCATGCAAGAAATAAGATTTTAGTCCTGTTCGCTTCCCGAACAGAAAAACCAAGAAAAACAGTTCAAAAACCCGTTTTTTGGTCATAACTTCCTAGTTTTTCATCCGATGCTTTCCAAATTTGCCATGTAAATTACATATAACACACAAACTGTTTTACACGAATGTTTGATTTCGATTATTCACGGTTAAGTTGGCGAAATTTGCGACAAACTAGGTCCCAAATCGGCTTTGTCATTTAACGGATATGTTCTTCATATGATTCCATCCTAAACTGGCATTTGAGCAACCTTTGATGCAAAGATTGTTTGAGAAGGATTATTGAAGCGTTAAAAGGGAAAAATTCCCGAAGAACCTCTTATTAACCCCAGCTTTACAGTAAACGTGCCAAGAATGGGGGGGGTCATGCGTTTGTACTTGCAGTTGAATCAAGCTCTGACGTTTCATCCCTGTTTTTGATTGATTATGAGATGTGTGAACAATGCCAAACTATCTGAAAGTTATTACAGCCATAGGAAATTTACTGAATATCTAAAACATTGAAACAATTTAACCCCGAGCAACGACCAGACGAGGTTTTATCAATGGAATTCTTTTATTAAGAAGAATCAAACACTTGCGAAGTACATATCATAAAAAGATGACTGTGGGGGGGTAACTTTGTATACCAACGGATGATATCCATGCAAGCGGGGACGTAGACAGGGGGTTCGGTCATACAATTGTAACATGTACACGCGTGCAACCCAGGGTACCTCAGCTAGTAGATATATTACAGATATAAATATAACTGATTATTTCAACAATGATTCATATACATATAACTTCGTTTCTTAAAATTAACTTTACTTTCGTTCTTATTATAGCCATTTCTAGCATTTTTACATTTCAGTAAATTATTTGAAATGTGCAATATTTTTATTTGCTTATCAAAATTAAATTAAATTTAAATGAATTTATATGGTCTTAATTTATATGCTGACTTTTAATCAGATGATATAACGTTGAAACCGAATTTTAATTAACGTTTTTATTCTAATTATTCTAAATACTACATAATCTGGAAAGTTTATCCATTTCATAAGTCTGAAATACAAAACACAATATCCGAATTCGGGATATTTAATAAATAGACTAATGGGTATTGAAACCCGAATCCCACAACTGATACTTTCCTATATGTCATATTTATTCACAATAAGCGATATTATTAATAGTTTTCTAATAGTGAAAGTATCCACTAAAGATCGAAACCAATAGCAATCATGAAATCATGGTTATACAATAGGCAAAATATACTCTAATCTGTAGTAAAAGTATAAACTTTGCTCACTATGTAGGTGTTGATTTCTTATGTACGTGAGGTGGGTAGGGAAACGGTTGTTTGTAAACAATAAAAACAAGAAATATTATATATAGGATTGTTAGCATGTAGTGTTACGTCCTAATTAAAAATATTTTCTAGCTAAACTTGTAAAAATTCATTAATACGTCGAAAAGAAATAAAAACAGAACATTGAAATTTAGATTAATTTGATAAGAATTAAAAGCGTTTAGTTGATATCCGATTACATTTAAAAACATTTGAAACGTGAATCTAAGCAAATAATTAAAACTCGAATTTGTGTAGATTTTAATTAGGAACATCTAAATCAACTAAAACAGAATCGCAGATACATCGAACGAAATGTAGATCTGACGACAAAAAATTTTAAGTTTATTTATTCAGAAGCTACTGAAAAAAAATAAGCAAACTATTCAAATTTAAAATTGTTTGCATTTCAAGATTGATTTGCATGTTCATTTTCAATCTTTAACTTCAAATAATTTTAATTTAATTTTTTTGCATAAAAGTTCCACTACAAAAACACTTTCGCGTGTTTTCCTCTGTAAACTGTTGAAATAATAAAAGAATTAGGGATGTTGCCATTAACAACTTCCTGACAACAAAGTTACGCAACCGTTCATTCTAATTAGATCGGAAACAGTCGATTTTTAAAAGACTGATAACAGTAAACATCGATTCGTGGACGCCTTCTATAGTTGACATTTATTTTTTTTTATAATTTATGTAATTTTCTGTAGCATTGGCCACTCAAAGGCAATATTTGCAGTTCTCATATTTTCTAAGCCCATAATTCAATATTGGACAGCCTTAAATATTTACAAAAATAAATTAGATATCATGAAAAAAAATCTGCTTTTAAAGCACATTGCAATATTAAAATCGAATATAAGTCGCATCTTGTCTATGATCCTTTCTTTAAAAAATATTGAACCTTTTTTATTTACTTTCGATAGACACACACACCAAAAGAGAAAATTGATAGAGAAATCTTGCCAACATGTTTTTTTTTATTTTTTTTGTACCATAAATTTAAAGTAGGACATCAAATTTAAGATTATGTAGTAAAATTAAACAAATAAAGATTGAAAAATACTACGAATTTTTCTAAAAAAATATAAAATGAAATAAAAACAATTAGATTGCAACTAATTTTAATGGTGGTTCAGAATAAGAAATAAAATTTAAAAAAATTATTGAAATACAACACTTTATTGTGCTTCGAAAGTTGAAAACTTACAAAATGAAAATACAACAATGACATTACTGAAGAAAGAATAAATTACAATATATTCTGCAATTCGACATTTTTAACAATATAAATTTTAACAGAACACATAAGATTTTTTTAAAGTTTTAATAATACGGAGCGTTTTATGGGATCATGTTTGGATTAATTTATGTGTTTGTAATCAAGTAGATTTTTTTTCTGTAGAAAAAAAAAGTTTATTTCCTTAGTTTTGTAATGATAAAGTTATGTGATTGATGAAAAACTACATAAGAATTTTTTATATTTGGTTTTGTTTTTATTACGAGTCAATGAAGGTAAAATTAACAATTTGAAGAAATAAAAATGGACCAAAAATTATATATTTTAAAATTATCTTGGAAAGATATCGCCTTCGCTCATTCACACAGCCACACACATACACATACTTTTATTTTGTCACTCATTAAAAAAGAAAGATACAAGAATTGAAAAATAATAATTTGAATTTTTGAAAATAATATTATTATATTTATTGTATAATATTTTTTGCAGATTTTACATTTAAAAAATGCAAAAAATATGTTTTAGTACTTTGAAAATGTTTAAAATAAAATTTGAAAATGTATAAAATAAAAATATGCATAAAATATGGAGAAGTAAAAAAAGAAAGAATCTAGTAAAAAAGATAGAAGTTTTTTTTAAACGATTAATGAAAATTGAAGTTAAATCTTTTAAAATACTGCAATAATTTAAACACAATGCAAAAACGAGGGGTTGATGGAATTTTCTCGGCCAAAACAAGAAGTACATTCTACGAAGTTCTGATCTTTTGTTTAAGTCTTTTCAACGTTTTATTGTACTTTTACAGTATTTTTACACCATATAAATTTCACTATTTTTTATCCATAAGGTTGAATGTGTTAAAATTATTCAACTTTTTAACAAGAAATGTCTGTAGTTAATATTAAAAATTGCCGCAAAATATTTAAAGGTGGAATAATCTATTTATGACATATCTCTAATTTGTATTTAGATACATTGTATTTATTTTCAGTTTCCTACTTGAATTGTTCACCTATGTTGCATATGATCCATTGCTGTACATAATTAGGTCACAATAAAATGTGTATTTTATATGGATACTACCTTATGAAAAATTGAGATGTTGTAGAGTGGTAGCCCCATATTGTAGAATTGGGGTGTGTGTCATAGATCCAGTGGGTCCCGTATCATAGATTCGTTGGGGACCCACGAGACCCTTGCACCAGCTCCAAATGTGATGATTGTTGTGCGTGAATTGCACTAAGTTTCGAGTGACAAGTCAAACAATAAGAAAATGTGCTGTATATGCGGCCAATGTAAAAAATTCAAGCTCTTTATTAAAATAACTATATATATCTACCTAAATATATCTTTATATGCACACAGATAAACATGCATGCACACACACACACACATATATATCAGATTGATTGGAATTCTTTTTTTTTCATATTTGTATTTCAAGCCGAATTTAAATTAAATTCGGCTTGAAATACAGAAAAGTATAAGCAAAGTTTATTGGAAATATTGAATTTAGTCTATTAAATTAAAATCAAAACTAAAATAAAAAAAGCTTCAAGTTTTTAAATTTTTTTCTTTGGGGATAACTTTAAACATAATAACTTCATAAAAATAAAGTAATAATTAAGTTTGTTTTTAAAATTACATAATAAACCGAATATAAATATTCGTTTTTTTTATGAATAATTAATAAATATTTGCATAATTACATGCATAACTTTAAAATATGGTAATAAAATATTCATAATCAAATCAATTAGAATTAATTGAATTTTTTTATATATCTGCAAAAACTGCCTCCATAACATGCACTTACGAAATAATTTTCCACACACTCAGCGAAGAAAAAAACAAAACACAAACAAACACAAACACACACACACACACACACACACACACACACACATATATATATATATATATATATATATATATATATATATATATATATATATATATTATGATTATTTTTTTTTTAAATTAAAAAATAATTTTAATTTATGCGCTACTTATGTATTGAGCATTGTTTTTTAAAAATAAAATCAAAAATACTAAAGAGTACCTTTGGATTTTTAACCTAACGGTTCTTTATATATTTTTTATATATTTATACGCACGCATACTATAAATTTATAACACACACACACACACACACACACACACACACACCTATATATATATATATATATATATATATACATATAATTGGTATACACGGAATGAATTCAATAACCAACAATTACTATTCTTAAAAGAGTGCTCAATACAAAGTAGAGTGTATTCACATTTAATTGTGTGTGTGTATAATATATTATATTTTTTTTCATAAAGGGCTGTGGAGTTGTTCATGTTAAATAAACCTCTTCCTTTTTTTTTTTTTTTTTTTTTTTGTGTGTGTATATATATATGTGTGTGTGTGTGTGTGTGTGTGTGTGTGTGTATGTATCTAATTATGTCTAGATGCGTATGTATTATAATCTGATTGTGTTTTTTTTGTTGTGTCACGCGTGAGTTTAAGACCATATTCACAAACTTTTAAAATAAAAACGGAAAAAAAAAATATATATACATGTATTATCAGATGACCGGACGAATTGTTATATTTTTGTCTTGTCAGACGTAATTTCAATGAAGAAATGAATTGAATAATAATATATATATTTTTTTTTTTCTCAATAATTTTGTAGTTTTTAAACTTAATAGTGATTAAATTTGGATTTTAAAATTGCCAGTTTTTTAATTTTAATATTAAATTTTATCATATAAATTTTATAATTATTAGTTAGTAAAAATTATTTTTAATATTACACGTATTTAAAGATCTAAATAGCTATAATAGCAGGATTTTGTTGTCAAGCTTTTGAATCTTTTCTGTACTTCGTTTTTGATTGGTTATTCTAGCTTTTTGTAACAATGTTCCCCCCTAGTGTAGGATCGTTAATTAATCTGAAACTTTTTAAAACCATTTATTTTCTTTTCAACACCATCACTTGATAAGACACAGAGTGTGTTGAAACAAAATGGCTATTTTTGTAGTGATTTTATAACATACTTATGTTATAAATTTTTTATAAAAATAATTATATCTGCTCTACTTTGTATTGAGCACTCTTTTAAGAATAGTAATTGTTGGTTATTGGAATTCATTCCGTGTATACCAATATACTTTGATATTAGCTCCTATTACTGTCGAGCCCTGTCTGTTCTATTCTTATAATATGGATAGAATCAATTTCGGAGTATCACTTAAGAACATTCCCACAAACAAACAAAAGGGATTATTTCGTACATTTAACTCTGCAAACTGAAAACCTTATCAGAAGAATGAGATGGAAAGCTTACTTCTTTCTTCAAGACAAGGAACCAGTGTGTGAACGCGAAAATTATGGTTTTAAAAGCCTAAAAACTGCACCTATTATTAAGGAATTATCTGCTTTTGAAAATGAACTAATGGATACCGTCAAAGGATTAACCTTCTACAAGTATAAAAATGCTTTTCAAAAACATCTCGAAAGTATTGTCAGTGATATTAATAAATCTAGTGATATGTACGTTAAATCCGACAAAACGGCTAACTTTTATAAGTTATCGCCTAAGGATTATGATACTTTAGTTAAGGATAGTCTAACCAGAAGCTACCAAAAAATTGATACTAGTAATTTCAACCAAGTAAATAATATCAACAGTATCAGTAAATCAATTACTGATAAGTTACGAATTAGTGATCGGGTAGGCAAACTACAAACTAAAGAAGCCTATGTCTCATTAAAGGACCATAAACCCGAATTCAAAACTAAGCCATCCACTAGACTTATAAATCCTACAAGACCAGAAATCGGTAGGATTAGCAAGACCATCTTAGAAAGAATCAACCACTCCATTTTTTAATTTTTTTGGACTGCTCCAGTGGATTAACACAACTGAGGTCATCAACTGGTTTAACAACATACGATATAAGGGAAAATGTTCATTCATACAGTTCGATATTATCGACTATTATCCATCTATATCTAAGGATCTTTTCACCTTGGCACTGGACTTCGCCCGGGAATATTTCTGAGAGTGAAATTGATATCATCATGAAGTGTCGAAATTCTGTTCTAATTTACAAGGATGAACAGTGGACCAAAAAGTCTTCCAACAACAATTTTGACATTTCCATGGGTTCCTTAGATTCTGCTGAAGCTTCGGACTTGGTTGGATTATTTCTTTTATATAATTTAAGTGCCTTCGATTGTCTAGATTCAGATAGTGTAGGATTATATAGAGATGGTGGATTATTAGTTGTTAAAAACTCAACTAAAATTAAGGTAGACCGTATTAGGAAATGATCTATAGGGTATTTAAGGATTTAGGTCTTAGGACAATAGTTACTACTAATGTTAGACAAGTAGATTTTCTAGATGTCACCCTAGATCTTGCTAACAATATTTTCCAACCATATGTGAAAGTTAATTCCAACCCATTATACGTGCATCCTAATTCCAACCATCCCCTTCGGTTATCAAACATATACCCACTTCCATTGAATTTAGAATTAGCGCTAACTCTTATAATAAGGAGGTTTTCAATAAACATAGTGATTTTTATAATTCTGCACTAAAAAATAGTGGATACAAAAACCACTATTCAATATAAAAACCCTGTTAATTGCAACCATAATAAGAAAAGAAGAT